>JAQIVE010001247.1:0-26440 GCA_034698285.1 Sminthurinus bimaculatus
ACAAACAAGCTCTCTATCATCTTCCTTTGTATATGTTTGTCTGTGTATAGTGTATATTCATACATGTGACTTTAATATGTATCAATACATATTCAATATGTGCTCCATGTAAATTGTACAATATAAATGTAAAATATACGATGTTCGACGTCACAAGTGTCACTTTGTATTTGTTCAACACACTATTTGCCCAATTCTACTCGCGATGAGAGACACGACCATCCAGATGACACAAGAAGTCGATGAAAACTGATACATACACAAATAACGAATGGCGAACCATCATACAAATATGTACCGTTCACATTTCAAATATACATACATCATATTACATGTGTAGATATATTGTATATATTTCATAATGCGCCTACAAAGTTTTTAAGGAACCAGGACAAGGAGCATTTTCATTTGTTACAATACAACAGAAAACTACGAGAGATGGTCGATGACTTTAAGCAAAAGAAAGAAAGAGAAAAAAAGTAAATATAGTAAGGAGCTGCACTTTAGGTCGTACAGTATTGTCCTCGATACTTTTCTATGAACATCTACTCTCCAATGTCCACTATCAAAGAATCTTTGTATGTAAGCATGTATGTATGAATTCAATACGATCCAAATTGTATACAAAAGAAGAGCAATGAAAATACAGAAGGAATTCATATATCAGTATATGTTGTATAAGCATAGATATGGGCATTTAAGATTAGTTTAGAGTTTAGATGTGTCCAGACTAGTTTCGTCTTCTTCACAAATTTGAATGTGGAATGCCACATTGAACCTTGGCTCAAGATTCGAAAAACGTTTGTATGTATGTAGTACGTATTTTACTATTTGCGTTTATTTGAGGAGTTTCACTTTGGGTACTTGATGTTGGCGTAAGCAAAGTAAACGGAGAGCCTTTGTCATGGGCCATAACATAATAGTTGGTTGTCCGTAGCTCAGAGTTCTCCAGTCCAAACATAAACTTGTCCCTGTCCACATCCACACGAATGAATGCATGTTTATGCATTAGCTATATGTAGCGAGGAAGAGTGTCCTTTCAATTTCATTATTCAGTTACACAACGCTCTTACTACGTACTACGTTCGTACAATACAATGAAATGCAATACGATAGGGCAGAGTAGGACATTTTTATAATGCTGTAGCCATTCAGTCTTCCAACATTATTTTTAGGATATTATTTTTCAGCCTTTAAGAAGATTAATTAAGAAAACAGTTTTGGCCAACGATGGCACTGCTAATAAGTCGTTGCTTATGAATTTTAGTAAGATGAATTTCCCAACTTTTTGCTTGGGAAAGTTAAAGAAAATACATACAAATGAAAGGTTTGCGTTTCCCCCATGCTCCCCTACTGATACTGATAAGTACTATTTGCCATTGCATTGAATTGCATACTGCATGTATTGGGTTTCTCCTTCTTTATTGCATTGTGCATGCATACATACATACATATACATACATACATGGAATATACAGTACTGTTTATAGCGTATGGACTTGGAGTTGGGACTTAGAGCACGAATGAATGAATGAATGAATTGGAAATCCTGTCTTGACATGGATGAATTCGAATTCGACTCGGGCTTTCATCCACACAGATTTTTCCCTCTCTCTCTCTCTTTCTCTCTCCTCGTCCCCCTTCAAATATAAAATAAACGTTGAATAAATGTGTGTAGATTTTTGTTGGCCACACAGCAGCGTTCAACTTGCTACTGTGTATTGTATCTGTATCTGTATGTATACATAATATGTGTATACAAGGTCTTTCACTCTTTTTCTCGGGCCATTTGAATTGGAAACAGAATCTGTGATATGGTATGGCCGAGACCTGAGTTCGTGGTCCGTGGTTTCCATTCACCATATAGAATCCTGCTCAATTTCCACTCTCTCCTTCCCTCCTTCCCTATTCCTTTTCTTCCTCAACCTGCAAGTCCACTTGAAAACTTAAACCTAAACTCAAATCCAAATCCAAACTCAAATCGAACATTCAACCGATTTCCCCCCACACAAAGTATACACGATTTGTACTACGATATTTGTATCGGGGTATGTACGAATCCGGATATGGAATAGGAAAATCCGCATCAATATCTTCTACCTTTACTTGAAAAAATCTTCTCACTGTTTCATATTTCATATGGACATGGGCATTCAACTCTCGTTTTTTCTCCTTTTCTTCAGCTCAGTCCAGTTTGGTCCAGTCCTCGATTGCTCCCCGAATATTAAGAACTCCAACTACACACTTATACATCAAAATTTCTCTTTTTATTACATTTGTATCAAAGGCGAGTCGATTTAAAGGCACGGTTATTGATGTAAAGGAGAGGCTGATGATCATGGTGATGGTGGTGACTCTAGCTGTCAGTACCAGAAAAATAAGACGTCTCAGAGGAAGACGACCTAATGGTAGTTGGAGAGGGGAAATCTGGATCTGGATCTACATTTGAATCCGGATAGGCTCAGATATATACTTTTCTAACGGTACAAACCTGAGGAGAAAACGATGAGACAGACGGTGAGGAAATTGAGAATGAATAGAAATCAGATGAGGATGAAAAAGGGACACGTCATGGACATATTAGGAGGGAAACGTCGTCCATTTTTGTCTTTTCCGGCTTCTTTTCCCTTTTTCGTTTTTCAGCCTCAGTTTTCAACTGCTGAACTGCTCCTTCTCCATCTTCATTCATATTCTGGTCTGGTCTGGCTCAAGGAGCGGATGTAGTGAAAATGAGAGTTTTCTTGTTGGATTCCAAGCTGGAAATCTCCATGTCAAGTCATATAATAATTCCATATCCTATCAAATGCGGAGCTCATGTATGTATGTAGGCTTGTATAGTGTGTAATATGGGATGGCAAAATATGAAAGAAAGATATGTGGAGAAAAATAGTGTGCATGTAAAAATGAAGATAGAATAGATACGGGCTATAAAGTATAAAAAAGTCCTGCTCCCGTAATAATACACACTCTAAAAATCCTATAAAATATAAACTCGAAGTCTATAAAGTTCATTTTACGAGAAGATCCCGCATAACAAACTGTGTATACACGCATGTACGTATGCATAATATATACAAGTTTTTATATTTCTGTGTAACTATAGAAGGTTTTTACAGCTATAAGTATAAACTCTCATATCCTACACACATGAGATATGTATAAGGTTTATGGGAAATCCTGGCAAAGAAAAAGATGAATGATGAATGAACTGAATCTAGAGATTTTTTTTATATTTCTTCCAATTCTTTTACATTTGCTTATTAAGCCCATGTTTCCTCTTCCGGTCCGAGTTTTACATGTTTTACTTTATTTTATTTTATGCTACTTTTGAAAAAATGCCATAATTTATTTTAGGCATAAATTATATCACAAAATTAAATGTTTAGCTTGGACACGTTTGCCGTTTTTGTAAGTAGCATACATAATACATGTAGAAAATATAAGCATACATAGTTTGAATATTTTTGCCAAAAGTGTGGCACATTTCCCTAATTTTATTGTGGCACAGACGCGTGTAATTTTGTAGACTTTGTTCATAAAGCAAGAACTCCAAATTTTTGTCTTCACTATGTGTGACTTACGTGTGACGCACAATTTTCATTTCGACGACTTCAATATGAACAAGATGAATAAAATCTTGCGACTTATTTTCTCCGTCCAAAATTATTGTCAGACTGATTAACTTTACTATGATATTTTTCTTTACCTTCTATACTTTGCACGCACAATTTACATACTCAAATTAGCCCAGTTACAATATGCTTCACAATTTACACAATTTACGTATCATATATACATACGCCAGGATACGCAGCTCATGTCCCTTATATTTTCTCCAGTTAACCATGCTTGATACACAGTAACACAATACAATACATACTGCACATGTATATTATATATAAAACAGAAAACGAGTAAAGAGACTCAAGTCAAAGCACTTGGAAATTTTCTCATTGTCCTCCTCCTCCTGGTCATGGCTCGCGCCGTAATAAATATTTACCATATTCACGTCCTGCACTTAATGCATACATTATACAATCTGGCTCATCTAAGCTTCTTTAGCGGGTGATACATACATGCATACATAGGGTGTGTGATGTAGTAGTGGCAGTAGTCACATGTTGATGTTGACGTTATTGTGTTTGTGCATGTTATAGCACCAACATCAAGTAGCTGACTTGACTTGGTGATTGCCCGTCTCTCCTTTTCTTTCTCCAAATTTTCAATGTTCAAATTCATTCAAAAGGAGCTACAGCCAGCAGAGGTTTTGTGCATGTGAAAGTCAGTTTCAGGCTGTACTATAAATTGTATGCAGCATAGACTTGTACACATTTATACAAGTTCATTAAGCACAACAAAAAGAGAAAGGAGGGGAAATTTCTGTTTTTTGCCGACAATAAGCGTACAACCAACGGCGAATTTCAAGATATTCGAATAAATATACAGTGAATCCGACATTACAAGCATTTTGATTCTGGTTTCTCTTGTATCAGTAAACACATAGAAATGTATTAGTCAGTTAGATAGGTAATCCTTGCTGGAAAATCAAAATTATGCATTCATATATTGACACGGATGAGACAAAATTTATAAAAGTAGAATAAAGTTGCCTGGTCATTGGATAGGGTTCGTTAACAACAACGTCTACTGTAACTGGACAACTCTATGGAGATTTTGTATGAGTTAGGACAAGTTCACAGTTTACAATTCTGGCAACAACAGCAGCACAGACTAGAAGGAGAATCGAGTGCAGTGTAAATGCTAATGGACTGACTTGAATTTTCAGCTTCCAGTTAAATGTGAGTGAGGGAAAATGAATCCTGAGAAAATGAAGCATTGTAACTACGATTCCGTGCTCTACCTCTCTACCCACTTTTCTTCTCGACTCCATATTTTATATGTGCATTAGACCTTCCCTTGAAATAGTTATTTTTCAAAAATGCCAGCTCTTCATGATGAAAAGTCTAAAAAATCAGCAAAATAAAAATATTTTAAACTGTCTCACAGACGCTTAAAAACTTTTAATGGTTTCCATGAAATTTCTAGGGTATTTTCCAAATATGAAAATTAAATGTTTGTTTTGTATGTTAAGGCCTTGCACTTTCAAAAATAAGTTGCTCGTGGAAAGTTCTAACGTGCATGTTGTGTCTTGTACTGTGTACCATAGTTTTATCGTTAGCTCGTCATTGTCTTTACCTTTCTCTGTCTCTCTCTCTCTCCCTTAATTTGAGTTTTCGTCCACGCATTATTTCCCAATGAAATATGGCGAGAACCAGAGAAGCTCTAAAGCAAAAGCCGAGGCTAAAGTTGAAACTAATGCTAAAGTCAAAGCCAGAGAGTTAACTGAAATAGTGAGCTGGAGGTATCCCGACGAGGATGAAAGACAAAGACCAAGGCAAAGACAAAGGTAATGAATGCTTCACTTCTTGTGTGAGTGTACAGTGTACAGTGTACAGATATTTACATGCCTGTATCCAAGTTTATACACTGTATGCTAAAATATATACATAGTTGTATTGAAGTCTTGGCTACACCGTTTATGCATACTCTATACACATTGTAGTAGTTATACTCGAGATTAGTCGACAACTTTTAGATTTGGTTCCCGGACTTGTGACTTGTGAATAACGGCTAAAATTCCTCCATTAACTCATACTCATGAATTAGCAGGAGGTTGAACCACATATAACATATTATAACACATATTATAAATACATGTGTGTATACTGTAAATTGTATTCACAACAGATAGACAAACGCTGCATATGCATAGTTGTTTCAACTAGTTGAAACAACTCAGACATTCCTCAACTCTTTATACATATCTTATAAATACGAGACAGCACTTGCAGGCAAAACTCTCATGCACATTATCCAAAGAAAGAAGAATGACATGAGAAGAGGGCACTGGAAATAATAATAATGACAATAAGAGCAGTTTAATTTTCATCATATACAACTCCAGCACTAGTCCTAGTTATAGTTCCAGCTCGAAAGAAAATGGAAATGAGAATGGATGAGATGGATAGTAGAACCAAGAAGGTTGACTTCAAAATTGGACTTAAATAGACAAAAATTCGATCGATTGTCATCGTGAAATGAGAAACTATAGAATTTCAACGATAAACTATGCATACGATATGTACAGATACCTATTATGCACGTCTGTGTTTATATGATAATGGCATAAGTTGTTTTTCCAACATAAATTTTCCATCCTGTCAACCTTTAACATTTACACATCTTTAGCTGTAAAAAGCAAAAGAAATTTACATTAAGTATGTGTATGGCGAATGGAAATTCGGGCCATTCGTGCATGTTCCGTCGTTTTTGTTAGCAAGGGTCTGTGAAGTTGTGAAATTGTGCAAACTTCAGTGTTTTTACACACAGAGTTAATGGCAAGCTGTGGGAAACTTTTGAAGGAAATGGAACGCTCAACTAAGCTAGACTAAGAACTAGCAAAAAGTTGGCCGTTATTCTTTCCCTGTAAATTTGAATTTTGCATTAGTGACATAATGTCAATGTCAATTTGAGGTAAAAACTAAAATGACGAATTAAAGTAGAATAATTGGAACGACCATTTGTACGTATATCATTTTCATTTGATTCATTTTGTGTATTTACGATTTGCTATTTTTTGCAACACCATTATCAACTCCATTATGGCACTTCATGTAGCATGAATTTAGCATTAATTTTAATTCAATTTACCGTGTGTGCAATTATCCTCTAATTTCCGAGTTGGCAAAAAAACACATCCACCCACCACTGATTCAGCACTATACACTCAACCCGATTCTTTTCAACTTCAACGTCAACTTGATTCAGCCATCAAATTTTAACGAGAGTACGATGGGCAAAGTCGGAGAGCCCATATAATAATTATGTGCTAAAAGTGTTTTCATATTATATGCACAATGTACAGTTTTTGCCATAAGATTGCTAAAATATTTATGCACTCATTCTGCATGTAGAAAACTTCACATTATTACGTAAGATTGCTAGAGAGAATGGAGGAAATGAAATAGGAATAGAAGATTGATGTCAACGACAGAAAAAGTAGTGTTGTTGTTCAATATACATGCATATACACGCATAATATATGGGGATATATGAAAGTAGTGACTACCTCAAGCCTCGTTTCAATAATTTACTTTAATTTATCTCAGCGCTCGATTTCGGATTTACAGTTGTCAGCTCCCATCCTCATCCACGTCACTTCACCATCAGGCCCAAAATCAACATCAACGTCAATGTCAACATTGGCGCAAGCATTAGCGTCGAAATCACCATTAATTCCGAGAACACCCACGCACTCTCTTTCATAAAGTCAAACTCAATCACAACATTCTCGCAAAGACCAATTCATCCAATTCTCGAGTTCTCATCTATGTAAAACAAAAAATGTGTACGGCAATCGAGGCAACGTGTAAACAGTAAATAATCGTTAAGCCCCCGGTTGAAGTGAAGTGTGTCTTTGCCTTCCATTATAAAAATTTCTTCAGACTGTCTATAAATCGACTCAAGCGTGAATTCAATTTTGCTCTTCTCTCCTGCTCTACTCTACCGTGCTTTACCGTACTTTACTGCACTGTATCGGTTTTTTACGAAGGCGACTTTTTTTTTGAAACGAGTCCAATCCCTTTTCTTCCCTCGTGTTGGCACCTCGTTCTCGTTCCTGTTCTCAGTCTCGCAGTCTCGGTCTCTAGCTTCGTAAAAAACAATGTATAGTGCTTTTTATACAGGAAAATGTATGAAAGATAAGAGACGAAATATTGAGAGCGATGTAACAGCTACTTAACGAATTTCGTAGGAAAATATCGTACAATACACTCAAAATTCCTAATGCGGCACTGTGAAATTCCTCCACATATTGCGTAGGTAAATATGTACATATGTATATATTGTGCCGCATCATATCATGCAATACATTTATAAATGTCGATTTTACGTCCAAAAGGTGTTACTTTAAGCTCAAGAGTGGTTGGTGGTGGAAAAAGCGTCAAAGAACTATGCATATTATGTATAATATTAAATAGAAAAAATAACTATGAAGAACTCAAGAGTGAGTTTGAAGTGTGAAGGTGACATCTGTACATTTAATTTGCGTTTCTATCCAACAAGGGGAAAAATATAGTTGGGTTGAGGGTTGCAGAGAGGTGTAAGTTTTAATTACACAAATGTTCTTAATCTCAATGTCTTTTGACTTTTAATGGTCAAAAAATGAGATGATTTCCACCCCTTTTCTTTGCTCTTCACCTCCAGTTTATTGTAAACATACTCGTAATGTAAGTCTTGGCCAACGTTTAACACTAACTGTTAACTTAACATTCTACGCCAGGGCTCGGTTCTCGATTCTGTGTAAATTTAAAGGGAAAGCTATAAAGTGTAAACTGCCAGCTGACTCTGTTTTTTTACAAGATATTCAAGTCGATGGGCGGAACGCAATAGAATTAAAGGTAGAAAGTGTTGAAAGTCGTAAGGTCTTGGAATTTTTCGTCCGTATCTGTCTGGTTTGGTTTGGTCTCTTGTCTGTTGCCTGGCCCGACTGAAGGAGATAAACCGTAAAAATTGTTAACTTTAATTTCTACCCTAACTTTAAATTGGCTCAGGTTGTACATACACTCAAATTTACGAGTATATACATACAATATACAGGGATACGTTTATACATTATGCATGTATACTACATGTACACAGTGTATACACGTTATAATTTAATTTGGTCGCACAAAACTCAAACTTCTCGCGATCATTGTTGTTCACCGCGGTGTTGGAAAGTTGTACTTGTACAAAGTGCAAACCAAGCTACAAAACTAGATTGTAAATTGGTGGCAAGTTCCATTACAAATCCAATCTATCTCGCACTCGGCAAAAAGGGTCGACCCAAACATCTTATATACATACATACATACACATACGTATATACATACATGGTTAGGAAGGGAGAAAAGTTGGACTTGCTCTGAACTGATCGTGAGTCTTGGTTTCGGTCTCGTTTTTTGATATTGGTCTTGGACTCGCTGTTAGTCTGTCAAGAGATATGTAGCTGAGAGTAAAAAAAGTTGGTGAAAAAAGGTGCGAAATATTGGCAGACTCCTCTCGCCTCGAGATTTATGGCGAGAGGCAAGCTAAAAGTGAAGCCGAGGCCCCAGCCGATACTGATAATACAGTATTACAACATCCACAATGTTCTGCTTTTCCTTTCCCCATTGCTTCACCCTTTGTCGATCTATAGATTCTATATCTATCTATACAGCCATTCAACTGGAGCTCAGCTAAGCTCGAATCGGTTTTTGGGCTGCCTTGCCGTTTTCGTCTTCCTTCCCCGTCCACTGATTGTCCCGGTCCGTTGGTGCTGACGCTGACTCCAGTCAAAGTCAAGGACCTATTTTACCGCTTTCCCTTCAATATTCAACATTTGTATACATGTATATTATGTGGATACCGAAAAGAAAAGGCCAGTCTCTTGATCGAGGCATGCATAGTTTCCAAGATGAGAGACAGTAAAATATTTTCCATGGGGTTCCACGGCAAGTCCAGTCAAGTCAAGTCCCAGTCATTTATATTACATGTTTATGCACTGAGCTCCGTCTCTGTCTATACACATAGTTCTGGTTCTGGTTTTGACTGGAGCTCCCGAGGTAAATGTTTATTCCAAGGGAGGGACGATGAAAATGACAACAAGAAAAAGAACCAGAACAAATAACGGAACGAGGTAATCGACTATGGAGACAAGGAGAAACGAAGAGATAGAAGGATGACAACACAGAGGAATTCCCCAAACACCTCACATTGTAGTATGTCGTATACATGTATGTATGTATGTATGTATGTACCTTGTACCTACTCAACCTTTCAATTTTCCCAACATTCTCTGTACTCTGCCTGTTCCCAAAGAGGGGACAGAAAAGAAGATTGGGAGCAGAACCAGGGTGATAAGATAAGAGGAAATGTCCCTATTTCTCCCATTCTTGCCAACATTCTCATGTTGTTCCTCCTCCTAGCTGTAGATATTATTATGAGCAATAATATGGATATGGGACATGTGTGATTGTGATTCAAGGCAAGATGGACCGGCAAAGTCGATAAATATACCAAAATAAGTGTACACAAAACATGTTCCCATGAAGGGAATGTGCTGAAGTCGGACTCTCATCTCATACTACGTTGTCGTCGTTGTTGCTGTCATTATGTTGTTCGGCGTTCGCCGCACGACAATTTTCCTTATCCTACATTCTATATTCGTACATTCATTGGTAGGCACCAGAGACGTGGCTCCTTTCTCCCTGTCATTGTAAAAACAAAAACGTTACCATATTAATATGTACAGTGTACCTTATTATTAGTGTACAACGTACATGTGTAGCATATTGCTTCTAGATCTATTGCAACTACATTGATACACTGAGCCGGAATATAAGCATACTGTGCATAGAATGCAACACATGTATACGAATTCCCCTTACTTTTCATGTGTTGTTTTTGGTGCTTTCTATATATTACGGTGTTATTACATCTCCATTTAGTATTCGTTTAATCCTCTGTTTGTTCCCATATCATAATAACATCAAGATGGAGTGAGGGCATAAAAACTATACATTCTTTGCATGCTTCAACGAAGCTAAAGTCTATTAGATGGAGGAACATTTATGAAAATATACTATGCATATCGGTGATAGAAAAAGTACATACCTAAATAGAAAAAAGAAGGCGACAGAGCAAAATATGGTTCCTGTGGGTAGTTATGTATGTCTTCTGCAAAAGCATGTACAGGGTGACTAATAAAACTTGAAAATATTACTGGATTTTTACCCTTTGAGTGAACGAGGTTCATTCAGCTAAAAATACTAAAATATAACAGCATCTAAATTTAAAAAAGTTACACACGACGTAAATTGATTGTCCCGACTCTGTCTGTCAATCGCTTCTGAATGGTTCAAAATAATTTTTTAACAGCTAGAAAAAATTTGCGGGTCACCCTGTATACTGGCTAATATTATACAGTTTTAAGAGGAGCGGCCTTGTTTCCTTTGTAAAAATACAAAATAGAGGAAAATACCTTCTTGAATTGTGGATGAGATGTTGTCTCGGATTCTTGTTGTTGTTCTACGATATTACAATATTACAAGATAAAACAAAACCTTAAGATGTACTTTACGTGTCGCGTATACAATATACATGTATATTGTGTATATTACGATTCTGGAGAAAATAATGTATACATACATGGGAAGAAAAATGTTACCGGTTCACTGTGCATCTCCTTCAAAGACGTGGTGACACAAGGACAGTCCAGCTCCGAGTGGAACTTGGCTGGACAATACAATACAATATTGACTGTGTGTTTATACTACAATGAGACAATGTTGATGATGATGGGGACGACGACAGGTCACCAGCCAGCATGTTGAAAAGCTGGGAATGGACATTACATGGGACAGCTGGGGACAGACATTAGCCAGAGCTAATATCTATCCTCTTGACTGGTTCCCTGGGCGACTGTCGTCAGCGTGGACACTAAACACAAAACAGAACGGTGGGACACGTCATTTCGGAATTTGAGGAAATACCAAAATGCTTTCCCTCCTCCTCTTCTTCTTCTTCTTCTTCGTCCTCCACCTCTTTCTTCTTCTAATAATGGAAAATAATGTAAAGGCATAACATTTATTTATTTATTTATAAACATGAACAAGAGCATGAGCAAAACAGCATCATTGAGTTGGGGTATAGAAAATAATACCCGGCAGCTTTTGATGTTAGAGAGGTTTGGAACAACTTATGCGTAGAATTTCGAATGATTTTTATTCAAGTTTCCCTTACAAATATCTTTTTCCCATTTTGTAGTAAATCAAACGTGAGGCATTGACTTGGATTTCGATGAGCACAAGCAAGCACCTAAATTTGACAAATTAACAAAGTTGATGTAACATTAACCTCAAAATTCCTAAATTTATGCCAAATTCACCTAATATGCATTATGCATTTTAACGGATGAAAATGGTCATATTTAAAAGGGCAGTCACAATGTCCGTCCACATCTGAATTCTGAATGGGCTGGTCTTTCTCTTCTTCTTACCAGTTCGAGTTCATTTAAAGAAATTCCTGTTGATGGATCAACTATGCCATTCATTCATTAGGAGAGGCGGAAAGCAGTCTCAAGTTTCGAGTCTAATGGGCCGAGTGAACTTGACACAAGCTTAATATTACATAATCTCTTTTTCTCTCTAACTCCTTCTTCTCTCCCTTTATCTCTGTCTCTCTCCCTCTCACTCTGTGTTTCTCTCTATCCCGGATAACCAGGGCAATAAGTACCTTCCAAGAAACTAAGTATCAGATATATATACTAAGAGAAATAACAATAATATGATGATGACTGGGACAATGATGGTATTTTATTCAGAGCGGTACATATGGCATACTATGGTTTTTGTCGGTCTCTTGATCCACGAGAATTTGGAAGAGAGATGTGAATAAAATGGAGAGGAATTCATTTACTTGCAGCTCCTAGCTGTGCTCACCATTACTATTATTATTACTATTACCATTACCATAGAGCTGAAGCCGACATTACACATTGCGTTGCATTGCATTGCATTGCATTGTATTGCATGGCATGCCATGGAATTTTCGATCTTGGTATGGTATGGCTTGGCACGGCACGGCACGGCATTCATCAGCCCTATTTAAGGTTAACCTTTAGGCTCTCTCCCTCCTTTTCTCTGTGGAGTCAACAACAGTCTTTAGACTGGACTGAACCGACCTGGATGATGATCCTAGGTCTTGAGATCTCCTCATTTTACATACAGTCATCCTTACATAATACCATTGTATAATAATATTACATAATAATATACATTACATTTTTATATGATAATAATACTCAATATGCCGTAAACTGTGCGTTTAGATTAGGACTCAACCCGATGTGCAAAGTAAGCTTAAGCATTGCTACATCTTTCTGTAGTAGTAGGTACACTTTCCATGGCAACGCATGCAAAATATCTACATCTACACAAAATGTGACTGCAACAGTAAATATACATACCTTTGCATTGCTCATCGGGTGGGGCCTTAATATACTGTACATGTACACAATATAGAGATACAGTAGGATAATATGAAGATTCACAAGGAGAAGCGAGTGAACAACCACCATGCGGTGAGGAGTCCACATGAGACCTTTATCTGTCTCTGTGAAAATATAAATATTCTCTGGAATGTTGACAACAAGATAGAATCACTACTCCATTCCATTAGGCCCATCATCCATTATGCTCTCCTCATACTCTCTTTTTCTTCGTCTTCTTCTTCAATCTTCAAATTCAGCATCAACACCGACTTCAATTTTGTTTCACATACAGTTATATGATGTGTATACTCGTAGCGTTAAAGTAGGTAACTTTTCAAAGTAGATTTAAATGCCATCACATATTTTGAAAAGAGAAGTCTGAGGAGGAAGCTCGATGAACTTATAAATTGGGGTAAAAATCTTATCAGCTGATTTAAAGGTGTAGTTTACGTTGAATGCTATGTATGTTATAGGAATAAGTATGTATACTTAGGGACTGCTTAAATTGAGACCGTGTAGTATCATTATAAGAGAAATAGAAACAAATTTTAATTTTAGGCAAAACTTAATTTCTAAATTCGGGAATATTATAATCCCTTTCTGATGTTAGAACTAATTATTAAGTTCAAATCGATACGGAGATTCATATCCGATTTTCATTGTTAAATCCTTCAAAAGGTGCATGTATCACTGGCAAATCTATGTAGTTATGTGTAGCATATCTATGTACCAATTTTAAACAACACGATTTGATGCAGCTCTTCAAAATTGAATAGTACTGGAAATGAGCAAAATATGTCTCTTTTCTTTTGCCTTTTGTGAATTCCAGGGGACCATTTTCATTTTGATTCTAAGCTCGAATCCTCTTCTTGTTCTCTTGCTCCTCTGGAATCGGATTCCGATTTCCAATACTTCTCATTAGAGGAAATGAGACTACTCTCTCTCTCTCTCTTTCTCTCTATGCTTCTTCTTCTCCTCTTTGATTTCCCCTCCACCCTTTCCGTTTTCTTCATTTTGTTCCTTCCATTCTCCATTTCTCTTCTCTTTCCCTCCCTCCTTTTGCTGCTCCCTCCAATAACCCGCAGTCCCACTTAATTTTACACTTTGTACCAGCTGAATATATCGAGCTCTCTTCGTTTTGCTCTCTTTCTGTACATATGTATACGCAGACCTCCAACTAGGACGACTCCCATGAAATCGAACAGAGTAGATTTATATGTGTGTACAAGGAGCCGAGGCAAAGAAAGGCAGAGAAAGAGCTTGAATTAGAGTTAGAGTTAGTTGGATTTTCGATCGAGTTGGAAGTTGGAAAGTTCTACTTCTAGTTACTCCTACTTAGAGTGAAGTTGGAGTTGGAAATGCATGCATTTGTATTTGTATTTGAATCCAAACTGGAGTCAAAACCCGAATCCAAATTCAAATTCAGATAAATGTTACATACTTTGAGCTCCTACTTTTCTGTTCAGCGCCGTACTTCAGGTTCCCGTGAATCTATATGGAAATGAACTAATTTGCTCCGAAGCACAAAAGTTTACAGCAACAATAATATGCGATTAATATTATTGTTGTATAACATTTATTTAAATCTATTTTTTACGTTTTTTTGCTCTAAAATAAGAGACTTGCGAAAATTAGCAAAGAAGCGTTGCCGTAGAGCCATAAATTTTTTTAATGCGCCAATGGTTAAATATTTTATGCAAAAACCCTAATATGTATATGGATGAAGTTTATAATAATTTGAGATGACTAACGAAATTTCTTCTCTTTTTACTTTTCATGCTCCTTGTTTGATGTCGATGACCACTTGGGATTGATCAATATAATGTCCATGCAAACTCAAAATTCAAAATACAGGTATGAATACTATTTGTATTTTGATATGAATTTACATTTTAGCTTTAGTTTTTGAGTATGATGCATTTGAATTTTTTAGTTTAACGAAAACAATATGAACATAACTCGTGCATGAACATACTTTTCATTTCTACGACACTTAATGTGAAACTTCCCTAATTCTACAATTTTTGGTTCTTTGCAACAATCATAATCCAAGGATAATAATAGAAATCCCACGAAACTGTCTAATATCAATGTCCAGCTATAGTGTTCAATTGCCATGTTGTACTGCCCAACTTATTACATTACATTACCGGTTTCGTCACCGTGGTTTATAACGCAACACTTAGAGTCCAAGGTCTAAAGCACATACACGTACACGTACGTGTATGTATCAGTACTGGACACAGAGCCGCCGGACGCATAATGGAAAATCGGCGGGGTTCCATTTTCACATCTCTCCTCAGAATGCCTTGAATTGAATCGAAACGAATCGAATCGGATTGAATTGATCGGGCACTCACTTTCACTTTATTTTTCACTGTAGTCACAGCAAACTCCACCATTCTATAGATTTTCACCAGGTGAGTGGGCAAAACATTTGTATGTGCACTGCTATACAGCATACATACACCAGGTAATGTCCCAGGTAGAGTGTACAGTGTACATATTTATAGGATACTTTTACATGTGTCCGTAACTGTGGGTGCTGTAATTCAGAGTTGCCGGTAATGTATTTTTTTAGTATTCTCCTTTGTTTGCTGATGCTCCATAGTCAGAGCTATGTATGTATACAACCAAAGCTATAATATAAAATATCATGAACACGGACGGAAGTGAAGTGGACATTTTCAATGATTATTGTCAACTGTGGAAGGCGAACAAGGTTCTCTCCTTTATTCCCCTTGCTTTATGTATTGTTCGAGGGTCAGTCAGTGATGCGAACCAGCAGTCAATTCACAATGTAGAGTATACACTCCAACTACATACTTCAATATTTTCAATACTGTCATAATTTCCGCAAAAGGATAAAAAAGTGCAGGAGCACAGTCAGTGGAAATATCCCATGTACAATTGACATCAACCAAGACAGAGGACATGGAAATATGGAAACTCTTTCACATTTCTCCAGTCAACATCTTCTTCTTTTTCCTTATATATTCCTGTCCTGCACATGATGCCATATTGTATAGATACAATATGTACCGCATCAAATCCTACATACAATCCAATACAATACAATCCAAGACCACACCGCATCATCCTGTATTGATACATGGGCAAGGAAAAGTTCAAGTTGTTGAACAGTTTCCGGGTATCAAATTTCTTGTTCTTGGGGTGTATTTCCGGGTCCTCACTCACCCAACTTTATGACCATGTCATAGTTACCAAGTCATGCCCTGCCATGGACTTGCACTTGGACTAGCTGTACATAGATATTTTCTTCCCCTTAAGTTGTTGCAACTCCTGTGGAACACGTACAAGGCGAGGCCAAGACTAAAGCTGGGACAAAGTCTACATTTTTATTTGTGTGCGAGAGCAGCATTACAACAAGCATTTATGTGCAATATGTAATAATATTGTATGTGAGATTCCGCTGCTTTGATTTTGTTCCTGAGCTTTACTGTACCACAGCGAATAGCCCTGACTCTGACTCTGGCTTTGACTTTGGTTCTTGCTCTATGGCTGTTTCTATATATTTTTTGCTTGTTGTTTTTTGACCAAAAAGTGTTGCTCGTGAGTGTCTAGAAAAAATACAAGTTTTTCCTCACACTTTTCTCTCCTCCTATTTTGTTATTGCAAGAGCTTTGAGGTCCGAGCAGGACTTGGAGTTGGAGTTGAACTCAGAGTCGGAGTTTTGGAGCAATTGGCACTGGACATTTTATCGAGGCTTATCAGATCTGATGGAAAAGGCACGGCACGAACTCTAATTCATGAACGGAGAGTGCAGGAAAGAAAAAAAACCTGAGGAAAGAAAAAATAAGAGGGAAATAGGGAGAAGAAGAAGAGAGAGAGAGGGGAAAGAGCAAAAGAAAACCAAATCTCAAACCAAAACCAATAAGCGAATATTTCCCACGTGAACTCTATCTTGACTCTACTACTACTACAGCGACTACGACTTCTCCAGACTCCTCTCCAGACCTCTCTCTCTCTCTTTTCCTTTGCTGGAATAAAACAGATCTAGATCTGAAGACTAATGTATACAGGAGGCGGGAGAAATTCTCTGTTTTCTTTCACACTGGCACTGTCTGGGTGTCTGGATGTACATACGCAAGGAGATATTTCAGCCTCACCGTCGAGTTATACGAATAGTTCTATAGGATAGCTCATGTTGATGTTGATGTGGATGTCGCTGGTGAAAAAAATCCCAATCTTCAATCCATATCAAAGGCACAAGAGGAGAGGCAAGGACAGAGACAGAGACCGAGACAGAGCGAGCAAACCAATTCCAGCACCACTCACCCAACGAAATCAATCCATACATAAATTAGATGAGGATTCCAAACAAATACGAGCTCCTACTACATATATTCATTTTAGCTCCAGTTTCTTGGTCCTTGCTCCTTGCTCCTTCCCCTCCATCTTTTTCCAACTTTTCTCTCGTGGTCTTCTTATATTCGAATTAGACCATTTCTCATTCCATCTTCCCAATGTAAGATGCATGACACGAGCGAGGGCGAGCGAGGACTTGATCAGTTTTCGATTTATCGAATTTCTAGCTCTGGTCTTCCATGTGTAAAACTTCATGTTCCTAGTTGATCCATTTTGTTAGCCGTACATGGATCGTGTAAAGATCCGCTCCACTTGAAATTAGTTGACATTCTTTGGTTTTTAGTATTAGTGGAATTGGACAGCTATAGTTATGTATAACTAAAAACATGTGTAATTCTTTCGTCATTTATGATGGCCATAAAGCTAATCAGAATTCTCTCCATTTGATTTCAATAATATTTCAAAGGTAATACAAAAATTTGAAGGAGAGGAAACTGTGTGGGTGTAAATGGTCAATTATTTCCATTTCCATTACCTGTGATTATGGTATGAACTGTGTTATACGACTAACTGCTTTTAATAAAAGTGATGTATGTAAACGTCAAGCAGCTTTGATTAGACAACTTTGCTCTGAATTCCTCACTGCGAATTATCATTTTTATGTGTATTGAGTATCCATACATATTATGTTACATAATTTATGTATTATTATGTATATATGATAAGAGCAGGATGGAAAGTGGAGGAATAACGAGTAACGTAAATTGTGAACAAGAGGAGATAACCGCACTGCATAAATTAGTTTGATGTCCAAGGTGTTAAAATAATTGTGTATGTATATTAGCTATATGGTCGTCGTCATCAATTTTATAACTTTTAACATCAGGTCCAATACAAATGTAGGTATTTCGCCTCAGCTATCACCCTTTGATAACTGTGGGTACTTCTGGCCTGGTCCAAAGAGTTTCCTTCGTATAAGTAAAACTTATGAGTGCAGGTATAAGGAATTTGCATGCTGGACTCGACTCGACTCCATTTTACTCAAGTGAATCGAGTGGAATGATGAAATCGGAGCCAAGTTGCGATAATAATAATGAGATGGTCAGCATAATACAATCTGTAATGGTGTAATATATATATGTAGACAAAGAATATGGAACTGAAAAGCAAGGTGAGATTATTGAAAGGGATTGAACATTGAATCGGGTGGAATGGATCTTTCTTCACTCTTCACTTTACTTTGGCTTTGACTTGGCTTTCTGGGTGGGTCTTTGACAAGGCATCATTCTCACTATTCACTATCATCATCGTTTTAGATTCAGATTCACGAAGCAATTCTCAACTTCCAATTGCCAATCACTTCTTTTTCTTTCCGTCTAACTATTCCGCCTTGCATTTCATTTTCATTTTATTTCTTTCATCACGGCTCATCTCATTTCATCTCTCCTTCGCTTGTTCATTCGGTCAAGTGGTCGAGCGTAAATTGAAAAGTTGAATCAAATCCCAACCGTGACAATTCCCTGTATGAAAATTACTGCACTCACTGCAGAACGTAAAAAGGGCACAAGGATAAAAAACTTGATCTGCTGCCTACTTTTAGCCGATTCTGTATGTATATGTAGCTCTGTGTAAGCCTTACTGTTACTCTTTTAGCCTAAAAATTGGACTGAATACTGACTTTTCCAAGTAAGTTAGAGATGTAGAAGGATCATTCATATCCAAAATCATTTTATCGTTCAGTTTTATAGTGGAAAACTGAACACGAAGGAGGTTTGACATTTTACACTAATAAGCGATCCTATTTTTAAACTTACCCACATTGATTATGCTTTTTTGATAAATTAAGAAAATGTCGAAGCATTTTTTGATTAAAAATGCTTAGAAAAGCCGGTATAAGTATGCTCCTGAGTATGATTTCATACACAACTCTGTTTTCTCATCATGGGAATAAAATCTTGGTTCTTTGTCAAACCTCCCTAAGGTTTGAAATAGATCACCGTGCATGTAGTACAGTACGTATGTGTAATATAACCACCATATGACTTGAACTTGCGTTTGTGGACTGAAGTTGAAGAGTGGTCAGAAAGAGTCAGAAGAGTGAGGCAATTTCTCTTCACATCATGTTAAATCGCCATGGATTATCGATCCACGGTGAAATCATGGCTTGATCATTTACCATCACAGCCCTTATAGCCTATATTCAATATACACAGTACACAGGGCATCCGTCTCTTTGCTTCCTTTTATATTCCAAAAAGGGTGACTCTGTATTTGTACATATTGACTGGAACAAACTGTCTCTATGTAGATGCTTGTCCAGTCGATCGGATTCCGAGCAAGAACCAGAACCAGAACAAGAGCAGAAACCAGCACCAGACTCAAACCAAAGACCAAAGCCAGAGAATCAAGAATGGAAAATTCAACTTTGTATCTGTCTTCTGTCTGCACCTTCCTTTGCAGCCTCTTCCTCTCATCTCCTCATCTTTCGTTCGCTCCCTTCTTTTCTTATCTCTTCAGTCTACACTTGTTTTTCTTCCACGTTTCCTTTTCTTCGTATTCGACTGATATTCCTCCTCCGCCTCGCCTTCCTCTTCATCTTCGTCCTCATCCTCGTACCTTTTCTATTCCTCGTCTTGGTCTTGGTCTTCATCTTCATCGTCTCTCATTCCTGGAAAAATCTCTCGGATTCTGATTTTTCTGTGTGTGTGTGTGGAAAAGAGAGAGAAATAAAAAATAAGTATGACAGACCCAAGGAAGAGAAGAGAATGGAGGAGAATGGCATAGAGATTGAGTGAGAGACGAACAAGGAACAAGTATTACAAGTTGGAATTCCTTCGACACAGCGTTTGACTTCCGAGGACAAGTCGTTTACTTTTTCGTCCGCCTTCCTCTCTCTTCCTCTTATTCTTTGCTTTTCTTGGAGTTAAAGAGCGAGTCAAGTAGTGAAAAAGAGGAAGAATTCGGATAGGGAAGCAATTTAAAGATGCGTCGGATTCTTTCTTCTTGATTTTTTTCATTCTTTCTTATATATATTATATGGGATGAGTGCGCTGTGTGCTTTATAAGTTGTACGGTGAAGAGCTCGCTATTTCATTCCTTCCTGAGCTGAAAAGTAAGGCGAGTTGGAGTTGATAGTTGATGTAACGCAATGTTATGTTATGGTATGTTGGCTTGGCATGATATAGATGTAATGTACAATTTATATGGGAATACGAATTGTACGTGGAGGAAAAATGGAAAAGGCTTACAAGTCAAAAGTCACAAGTCAAATCATTATAAATACGTTCTCTCTTCTCTTCTCCTCTCCGCTCTCCGCTCATTCTCCTTCTTATATTAATATTTACGTTTGTGTAATACCAGGATTTCCGAGCTCCAACTACTTCCTACAGATATAAATGCTCTTATTATACACACATTAGAGAAGAAGAAAGGATGGGCATAGACGAGAGACTGGAGGAAGAAGGACGTTTATACAATATTATATTGCGGAATGTCGAGAAAGAAAAAATCACGTTTTCGTCTCCCTTTGCTCCTCATCCTCATACTCCTCATATTATGAACGATTAGTCTTGTTCAACTTGACTACGAGTATAATAGAGATGTGTTTTGGACAGATGATTTTATATTTTGACAGAAAATTGAGATTTTTTCCGCAGTGAAACTTTTCTTTCAAAAATATCCAAGTATAAAGGTCCAACAACCAAACTGAAAAAGTAAAAAATACATGGACATTGAGAATGCCAAAAATGAAGGCTCTGGGGTCAAATATATATACATATATCGTAGAACTCGACATGCCTTCATATATTTTCAAAATGTAAATTGTAAAAGAAATTGAACTACTTTGGCTGGAATTGTGAAGCGAGTAAAAGTGGATTCTAGACTGTAATAACTAATAACTGTATGTGTGTGTGTGGCAAAATATTGGTATTAATAGTGTAATGAGATGACGACGAAAGGAAGAAAGAAAAAAGTTAGTTTTAGTATAAAAATGCGCATTCATTTTCAGTGGCGAGTAATATATAATATTCCTTAGACATTATGCAACTTTGATAACCTCTTAGCTACAAAGGCATCGCATAATATGTATAAAAGATGAAAGATTATAAAACGAAGAAGGAAGGGAAAACGCGGAAGTTTCAAGATGAAAATACCAGCAACTATCCTCATCATAGGTACGGATACGGACACACATACACCTATAACACTATTCATTTATTCAGTTTGGAACTAACGATGAAAGTTGCAAGAGCAAGGGTGCCTAGAAATGTGGGCGAGAAAGGCAAGTTTTTTTTGCAGTTTCCCTTCTTTTTAATTCTGCTCTAGGAAGCTGAAACCTAGTTCTGAATTCCAATCTTTTTACACAAAAAAATTTGGGAAAAGGGTTGGGAAATGTCAATAAAATTAAACATTTTGAGTTTCCGCCTTTGTGGTTTTCCGAATCTCATTTACCTGCATTTGAGAGGTTGGGTACAAATTGTCAAACAGTTATAAATTTTTTCAGCAGCGAGGGATTCACGACTCACCGGCATTTTAATCATTCCCCTTTTCCCCACTTTCATATAGAGGAGCACACACATTCTCTCCAACACCTTCTTCTGTTTCCATTTATAGAGCTGCGTCTGGAGCTTGATCGTGGTCTCCAAGTTCAACGTTCAGCAGGCTTGAGTTTCTGGATCTGGATCTGACTTTGTCTCTGACTCTACGTCTGGAGCATGGCTTCCGTAATCGATCTGCTGTGAAGCCGATTCTCGATTCCCTATAAAAACTATACTCACGCATGAATTTCTATATGTATATATAACGTGTGTAGTGTACACTCACATACATACATACTACTACATATGTGTGAGTGTAGATACCCTTTGTGGAAATACAATATTTATGAAGTTCCTGAGCTGATCTTTGGTCTGGATCTACTCTGAGTATGCATTGTGTATTGTACAGATACACTGCATTCGTATATATGTATGTAGTAACAACATACATATATCCCGCTGCTTTCAAGGGGCAATTGGCTTGCATTTGAGTGTAGGTTAACTGTTATGTTATACCCCGACAGCATAAGTATACATAGAACTGTGGCTTATTGTTAGTGCATCGCCTTGAGTTCTAACTGCATCTCGTTCGGGTTTTTCTCTGGGAGGAAAAAGCGTCGGAGCAAAAGTGTCGGAGACAACTGCATATTGTGTGAGTGTGTGTGTATGTCTAGAGGATTGGATTGAGTTACGGTGCGTTTGGTCTGGTTTCAAGTTGGCGTTTCGCTTTTTTCCACGGGCTAAAATGTAAAAGAAGAAGACGAAGAAGAGATAAAGGGGAGGATGGCAAAAGAGAAAAAGTCAACCTGGAGTTTTTCCTCAAAAGTCTATAGAGATGCCGAAGCGAGAGCTTAAACTAGAAACTTTGACTTCATCTTGAAGACAAAGACAACAGTCTCCGCTTCCTCAGTCTATCTACAAAAAAAGCATCGAACATTAAAAAAGTCGCATAGGAAGATGACGACGGTGGTTTGGTTTGGCTTAGTTTAGATTGGTTGAGGTACTCGAGAAATGATCAATGAAAAAACTGGAAAACCTGGAACTGGAGTGTAACCCTGATGTGTATGTATAATGTATATATGTATTGGTTGAAAAAACACAGGGCTGAAAATGAAAATGAAAGGAGATACAGAGATACGGGTGAGGGGGAATGAGTACATAGTTGGTTTCTTGTGTGTCCCGTCTTTTCCCTCCTACTCTCTCTCTTCCGTATTTTCTTCCTTCTCCATTCTGTTTTTTTTCACCTTCGGAGCAAAAGTTGAGAGAGGATAGAGGACAGAGAATAGAGGAGGATGGGAGATATTTTTCTCCGTTTCTTTCCAACCTCCTCCATTCTGCCATCAATTTCCATCATATCACAATTTTCTTCCTCTTCCCTGTATGTGCGTCTACGTTTGTGTCTGTGTCTGTGTCTCTGTCGGTGTCGGTGTGTAACTCCTTACCGTTGGATTCAATTGAACCTTTCAGGTTGATTGAATTTCTATATAGTTATTGCAGTACCGTGGAGGCTTCCTACCCTCCCATATAAAATGCAGTACAACTATATTTCTACGTATGTGTGATACAACGTTTTCAACCATCTTTTGCTCTTTTACGTGTACAGTGTGCATGTACCGTGTTATCCTAGTTTTTCAGTGCACACACACGTACATATGTAGACAGTAATGTGCGTCCCGAGTCTTTCGCTTGCTATATTTTCTAGCATTCGTCAGCACAGCACTGACTTACTGACTTTTTGTTTTTTCTGTATCCTTTCCATTTTCCCCGTGTTTTATCCTACTTGTCAGCTTTAAATTCGTCAATATTTTGGTTTTGTTTGTTCCGTACATGGAAATCTGGTTCATTGTTTTATCAGGTAGGATGGCAATGATTTTTGTACGTCTATCTCATATGCACCCAAGAACAGGGAGAAGGACAGTGTATAATAAATTTTACGTGATTCATCTTGTTTTATTCAGGCTAAGAAACAAATACATGTTTGACGCATATTGAATGTGTGAACCCTGCATTTTGTACACATTTATGTGGTTTGGAGGTTGGCCAAGATACAAATGAAAAAATAAAATTTGTAATACATTTGCTCGTACACATGTTACACCAGAAACAAAGGAGCTCCTTGTCTTTTTTTACGGGACAAGCAAAGTATGACGAATTTGCTAGAAGCTGGATGATTATGAATAATTGTGACTGTGGTGATAAGTAGGAAACAAGGGTCTCTTGTCTGCCAGAGTATACTGTTGCTTAAATGAATATAAATTGGAGAAGATTGAGGAAGGTTGAAAAAGTTTTGGCAAGAACACCTTGTTTTGTTAATTGTGGGGGATGAGGACTAGCCTGATTTGCGTAAGTGCAAAGGCGGCATATTAGGCAATTAATCGTCATTAGAGAGATGCTAATAATAATTCACTCAAGATTTTTCTGCGAAATGAAAATTGATAAAAAATTGATTTGGATTTTTGAATGAATTTTTGCAGTAAAGATTTTTCAAAGGGGAATGATTGAGTAATATTGGAATAACGGATGTTGAAAAAATAGTAATATTGTATAGTAAAATAATAATATTTATTGCATTTTTTGACGGATATTATGATGATGGCAATTTGACGATGCGATGATGATTTTAGATTCTATTTTGGTGTATGCATGCTATCTGAAATACAATGCTCACGTTGAATAGATGGAAGGGGGGAAACTGTACCTATAGTGATGGCATGGCAATGGCAAACAATGACAGTATCAAGACAGAAAATGATGACGAGAAGGAGGCGGAAATAAAAGAGAGTATATACCTAGAAGAAAATTCAAGGAATTCAAATCACAATTTAGTTAAGGAAAATATGAAAGGGGGAGAAATCTAAGAACGTCTATAGTGAGGAGGCATGGCGACGAAATGAATATAAAAAATAATAAGGTTTCCGATCAACTCTTTGTTCCTCATATTTTTTACAAGGTGGGGAAAGCTGAACAACAGCGACTATGTTTACATACTATGCTATACCATGACTACGTCTCTCTCTTTCTTATTCCTTCCTTGTGTTTGGTGGTGGGATGTTAAAAACATTTCCATAAGATGTAAGTGCATTCATCCATAACCGTACAATATTCTCCTTTTTTTCTCATAGGTTTCCAAGTCGGAATCAGTATCAGTTGAGCTTGTACAAAAAAATGTTGTACCGTAAAACAGGGGGATGTTTTCATTGCAAAGAAATTTTTCACTGTTCGCTTATTATAAATAGGTACCTAAGCATTTTTGGTATTTTTCAAAAATTTCTCTCTCATATATAGACAATGCCAAAATCAAGTAGTGGAACGGTATACAAATATTGCAATATCGAGTTAACCCAGGTATTCGAGGTGGAGAGTCGAGCCGAGTCAAACTAAATTTCAAAAATACCGATACAATGTAATAAAGGGGAAAGGTTCAACTCCAAGGAAGGAAGGAAAGAAGGCGCAGCCGACAAAGACTACAGTACATGAACATATACAATTTACATATAACCAAACCAAATAGAGAAGTTTAAGCCGAACGAGGAAAAATTCAATGCTGTTTTGTAGCCGGCGATACTTCTTTTGCCGTCAGTCCAAGTCAAGTTTGCCATTGCTAATAAACAGGAAATTTGAATATATATTTTCCCTCTTTCACTCCTCTTCTTACCTCTTACCTCCTCCTTTTCTCCATACCAAGTCAATCCAATCAACTTTGGAAGGTGGTTGCTGGTTGCGTGTTGGCTCCTTGTATGTATAAGCATATATATGTAGATATTTTTCGCATAAGAGCAAATAAGAGACGGAGCGAGCGAGGGAGCGAGACGAGACGAGAACCTCCATCTCCGTCTCCGTTTCGCTCTCTCGATTTCTCTTCTTTATTCGTCTTCTTCAGGAACATTTTCATGTTCCCTTTCCTTTTCGTTTTGATTCTGATTTCCATCCCGATTTACTCTCCTATTATTCTTATTATTATTATGATCACCATTATCATCATCATCGTCATACATACATATATAGGAAGATTTTCATACACATTTACATCAAGACATGTGAATCTTTGCCGTCTTTTTACGTAGATACCTCCAACTCAATTTCTACAATACAATATGAGAAGCCTTTTTCAAATAACAATAAGGAAGAGAAATAGATGTCTACATATGTACACAGAAGATTCGCCCACGCAAATACATACGCGTAGTTCTGTATGCATATACATTATACATACGTGCATGTAAAATGTACATTTTACTTTGTACATGTCGCTCTTCATGCCATTTGTCTCCTCATTGCAGTGACATTGTCGTCGTTCTTTTTTCCATAGAATGTATGTACAGAGTACAAAAGGTATACACAATGAAAATGGAGAGCAAGCTTGACTTTTTCACTTTCTTCGCGCATTCACTTCTCTCCCTATAAATTCATGAGGATGAATCCCAGTTTTCCGCGATGCTTCCACATTGTGTGTACCTATGTATGTAGTATGTAGGTACGTGTTTGTGTACATACATATTAC
>JAQIVE010001248.1:0-26437 GCA_034698285.1 Sminthurinus bimaculatus
TTAGCATTATAATCATGGCAAATTTGACCTTACCTATTCTCATTAGGTTTGTCCGAGTCAAAAGACACCATTTCTCTATTGCTTTCTCTGCTTCTGCTTCTTAACTTATGCTCTGAGTTGGAATTTCAACATTATACCCTACCTTTGAATAGCCTTACTGATGTTTCTCGTCAGACTAACTCACATTATGCATGTGTAATGTGTATACAACAAGTTGAATGCTGAACTATTTATGTATGTATGCATTTATGTTCTTATACTATGCGTAATAACTTGTATATTCATGTAAATATAATATAATGTGTTCATCATATAATGTTCTGCCAACGCCTGAACTACAAGCCAAAGGAAACACTATCAAATTTCCATCTATTTTCAAATAGGAACAGGCGACGAGTGTAAGACAGTGAATGTGCTCAAAGTGTACAAAGTGTAGACAACATGAAAAGATTCGGGAAGGTTATGCACTAATGTCTTTTGCATTCAGATATTCATGTAATATTTATAATTAGCCTTGTGTCCATAGACCGGGAACATATACAATATATGTACATGCATATGTAAGTACCCACCAGTTTTTTACCAAGAGGCCATACAGAAAAATGCGGTGGGCTGATACATTGATATCAAAACGATAATATCATTATCATTAGCAGCAGCAGCAGCATCAGCAACGACAATAATTATTTATTACGGCGGCTATATCATTAAAAATATTGGCTTCATAGGTATGTATATTGTGTATAATATGCGCACCACTTGCATAAAATGTTTATAGAGTAGCCAAAGAAAACTGCCAAAGAAAAAAGTCTGAAAAAATTTTTTCTCTAAATTCTTTTGATGTTTGCACCTGTTAAGACTCAAATTTGATTTGGGGGCTTTGTATAGCATCATTGACTATTTAAAAATTACATTTGTTATAGAAAAATATGGGCGACAAGTATTTTACTAGCAATTAGACAGTGTAAGTATAAAGTTGTAGCTCATAAAAAAGATCCAGTGAGTGTAAATACAATATATATATTTACATTATACAATACATCCATAGAATGTGTATTTAAGTTGGGTTTGGACGACACGCCAGCCAGGCACTTTTTAATTTGCTTGGCGAGAGTTTAAAGAAGAGAGAATATTATAGGAGAGTATACGATGAGTACATAAGAGAAGGACACATTATCGAGGCATGTGGAGCATAATGAGCATAATTTTTTAAATGTGAGGAGTACTCAAACGAGAGAGGTAGAGGGAGAGAACGAGAGATAGTTTGTTATCATTATTATTATTGCAAACGCCTGTGCACAAAAGAAGCGTACACCCAGACGCAGACATAACACAACATGAAGTTGGTTACATGTGTGTTGGTAAGTATATGTAAGTACATGTCATATGTAGTTGGTACACAACAGAGGAAAGGAAAGGATCTGGCGTGTGAAAAAGTATGAGATGAAAGTGAGCTTTTAAATGGAGTCAAGTCAAAAAGTCGAGTCAAGCCGTGTTGTGTTGAGAGTTGAGTTGAATTGAAATCAAGAATCTTGTACATATGTATAGTCAAGTACTTTTCTACTTCTTTTTGAAAGAGAAGCAATATGAAAAGTATCTTCAATCTTTTGCCCGTCCTTTCTTTCCTTTTCTCCCTCTTTCTCGGTGTTTTCTATTGAGAGAGTTGTGATTGGCCTTGTAGGATAGCCAAGCTAACTGGGTCTCCTTTGTTGTGGTAGAAGGGAAAGAGAGAGACAGAGAGAGAGAGAGATGCAAGATGACACATACGAGAGACTTACGCACAGACACACTCACACTTACTCATATACACACGTAAGTATCACTATGTAGGTAGGTAAGTATTAAGTATATGTGTATTATAAGTACATACGTGCACGTTCATGCAATAAAAATACATAGGTATAATGCTCTTGAAACGCGTTAGGAGAAGAAAGAAAAAAAAGTTTTTCCCTCAACGTTGTGTCGAACTTGTACATGTAGGTACTTATTACTTATGTTTAGCTCGTCAAATTGAAAAGGATAAAATATCTGTAAGTTTACGCTCACGTGGCTTCACCATTTGAAAAAAATATGTGGGGCACAAAAGTTGTGGAAGAACACATTATCAACTCAAAAATAGAATATGTGTAATGTCTACCTAAACATACAATTGTACACTGTACATGTATTGGTATAGCTAAGCGGTATGTCGTATTGCATTGTGTACATACATATGTATTATGTTATCGTGGAATCGTATACAAGTTGTTTCATGCTGTCCCTATACTTTTCGATTCCCTGCAGTTTTTCCTGGACTTTCCCCCAAACAACTTTCAGTTTAGAATGAACACATTGTGACGATACATATTTGATATTTGTACACTGTATTTATATACTTTTGATTGTAAACTTTGAAATGTTGATCATGCTGAGGAAACCCGTTTTTCATGTAAACAAGCTTAAGAGGTGAAAAAAAGCAAAATTGTGTGCATAAAAAACGCACCTAATACTTTGGTGTTAGGCACGTCATAATATAATGTTGTTTTGAGCTTAAAATAAGTCAAACGATAAAATGTTGCTTTAGAATATATACAATAACATGGTATCTGTACAGCATACTAGTTTTATGTGTAAAACCTACTGATATAAATTTGAAGATGTTTTCGGGTGTTTTTCATGGTGCAAAATTTACACTTCGTATATTGTATACCTGCATCATCTGAACTGTTTGAAGATTCTTTGTAATACTGATAATACTAGTAGTTCTGTATAGTTGTCTTGTAAATAGTTATTCTTATTAAAGAATATCTAGTTTTTTAAAAGAGAATTTAATTTTCAATGTGACAGTAAGATTGAAGCTGTATATACTTAATTTGTGATTTTTAGTCCGGGTATAAATTCTCCAAGCCAAATATTATGCTATCCTGTAGCTGTTGTAGCTTATAATTTATGGATAAGTCCAAGTGTGCGATCACAACTGTTTTCTTAGGCCCAACAAGACGGTGAAATTTATGCAAAGCAAAACCGTAAAGTTTGAAAAGTCGCAAGTATTTTCTTGAAGAGTCATTACAATTCTCTATGTGCAATGTGTACTGCCACTGCAAACCAGAACCCCGAATCGACACTGAACAGTACAATTTACAAAGTTTCCGTGCTCTTTGCCATACGGAATAATAATAAATTAAGCCGGATTTCCATTAAATTATTAATGAATTCACTACAGGAATATAAACGAATGTAAGTATCCATACAACCATGTATGTATAGACACAGGGAAATGTGACAGTTGTTTGCGATCGTTTGTGAGCTGTAGACAAATGTAAAATATTCGTCTAAAATATTTCTCACTCTCCCACAAACGAGTGGCTTGAGTCGCTTCGCCTCAAAAAGACTCGACTTAACTTCTGACTTCAACTTGAAGAAAACCGGGTGTTACCCAAGCTGACTTTTTCACATTTTTTCACCTTCCATGAATTTAAATATTTATTTCCAAGTTTTCTTCCATTATTATCAACTCCAGGAAAGCAAAAACATCGCAACATTTTTTAAATTTTCAAGTAAAAAATTCTCCCTGTTTACTCGTTGACAGTTATTGTTCTCCTCTCGGTGTTCTCCAGATCGGTGGTAACTGACGACCTTGTATAGCTTATACGGAAAATTTAAATATTTTCAAGAGTTTCACAATGGAGAAGAGCAAAACAGGGATTTTTTAACGTTTAGACAGCAAAATATGAAGAGCCAAATAACTGCCTCAGTTTTTTTACTGTATTAGCAGCGCAATCATATTGCGAATTCCTACATTTGAGAAAACTGCGATTGTCACGCTCAGGATCGTTTGCAGTTGCCAACAATAGAATTTTAATAAAATATTATTGTTTTACTTTTTTAAATACCCGTTTCCAAACTCCATTTTATTCTAATATTTTGAAACTGATTGTGAGCTGTTTACATTTTATAAGAGTCTTATGTAAATTTTGTGTTTGACGGTAAATAGTTAGGTTTACATACTCCATAAGCATGAATCGTGAATCATCAAAAGCGATTTTAAAATTATAAAAACACACTTTAGCTCGGAATTTTCAGCGATATATGCTGATGATGGCCTGATGACGACGGTCATGATTGTGAGCGAGTGCAGACGCGAAAAAGGAAAGGTGTAAAAAGACGGTGGAGAGAGCTCCAGAAAACTTAATTATAAACAGTACTCAATCAGACAGTATTTTTGAATACGTGCATCAAAGTAAAGGGGAAGGTCAAGACTCTTTGTATTCACGTATGTGGATAGATGTAAACATATTCTACACTTTTAGATTCGGGAACAATTTCCTATGTAGACTCATCTGAATTCTGAATCCGCTCTGTAAATTGTCTGAGAGAAACGGGAAAAAATGATCAAGCGGTAAGACGCAAGACGGCCTTATAGAAGTACACGCATTATAATATATGTATAGCTATATTTACAGCTTTTCTACATCCACATTTTACGATACAGGGACTTTATCGTAGGAGGGAAACTTACATACATATGTAGGCGCAACGCTCATTGAGTTTAGCTATAACATCTATAAGCTATTATACTTCTGTCTGTAAGTAATGCATACACAATATGTATATGGAAAAACTACACTATAGATTCGCTTTCTCTCTAACACATATTATTATATTGCATATACATATTATGTGTATCCTATTTTTGAGTTCGCTTCCATACATACTCTGGCATTTGTGACTCCTGAATATAAACACACACAAAGATATCTGCACATACCCACACTTTTGGCATATCTCAAAAAAGTTGTGATTTTTTTGGCTGCCGCCTTGAACATGCAGATATTTAAGTAAGCGTTTTATGTCGCTCCAATCTCATTCTCACTCAAATTAAAAAAGCATGTTGACAATATGTGTATGTATGTATCTTATGTGTATATATAGTGTATACATAAGTCTGTAGAGACAATGAGTCACTTTTTCTATATCTGTATGCACACGTAGTTGTACATTATACATTTACATGCGTAGTGCCTTTGTCATGTGTCATGTATACAACCCTAAGTGAAAAGATACCTGTATGAAAAACAATATTATTTGTAGTATATTTTACTTCGTAGTCCTAAAATACATAACTGTTGAACATCTAAGGGAATGAAAGACAAGAAATCCTCCTTATTTCTTACTCCAATGAATATACAGATTTGGATACAGACAGATACAGACATACAAATGTATATTATGTGATCACAACCAACAGTTTCTTTATAGCCGATGCCCTCATTTCTCATTTCGATTGTCACACAGTTGTCGGCCGACAATTACTGTCATCTAATCAATTCGCAATTACTTTTTTATGCTCCATGAAAGAACATGATAAAGATTAAGAATCGTCTCGCTTTCTCATTTTCTTCCTCATTGCTTTGAAAACTGAAAAATCAACAACAATAATAAGTGGATAATATCTGTAATCTATACATGTTAGGCTGATGCAATGGTGCAAAACGTTACATACGTGACAGTATACATACAGTCACTGAGTCCCGCGTCTTGCAACCGATCTTCATTGCGAAAAAATTGTTGGTACTATCAGAAGGCCAAATGGCAATCGGGAATCAGTTTTGTCAATCGTTCTGTTTTATACGTATTTATGTAAAACACCTTTTTCTGACACATGAACAGAAACGTAATAATACGTTAAGCGTTGTGAGTCAATATGAAACTGACAATAACTTGTCATGAATGCGCTTGTTTCATACTTTTGCATGCATAGTATGTAAATACTTGCATAACTGTGTACGAACCAAAATAAAGTTGAATCAGGGTAAGTACGAGCTTTTACGTCTATCTATGTATACATAATATATTCATCTGGAATATTTTTCGACTTAAAACTTGCTTACCACTCGATTACCACTCCACTATAGAAAGAAAGGACGTCCACGGAAATTTAGAAAATTTTGGTCATAAAATAACAGAATATTGCCTATATGAATTTAAAATTCACATAATAAATTTCTCAAACAGTGAAATAGTTATATCTGACAGGTGGATCAAGGAAGAAAATGTCAAGCGTACATAGTACCTCGAAAACATTTCTAAAACTTTCCTGGTGGTACAAATTCCATTTCAGTTTCAGATGAATAAGTTGATATCACTAATTAAAAAGCAACCTTGGATTACCAACTTGGAATTTCAAAGGGAGGCTGAAACGTGTGACCAAAATAGTGCACCAAGTGCATTTTGACTTTTAAACTTGTCTAATGCTATTTGCGTTTGTTTGGTAAAAGTAAAAAGAATTGTTATACTGGGCTATGTAATTTTTTTGGTTGTGGTAAATTTAAACAAAGGAATCAACTCCCAGGATGTAAACACTTTAAACTTCAATAGCAAGTTATACACAGCAACAGGTATTTATACCTACTTGTACAGTTTTTTTGTATCTGATTGTGTTAGATATTATGAATAATAATTAGTCATAATAACTACTCATACTATACTAGTTTCAAAAAAATAGGTTTTATGCATGTATGTATGGTAGAGCAATGGACATTTACACTTATGTACTCATGAAAAACCTTCTATACCGTAAAACGTTTTACTGTAAATCTGTTTCCCCCTTGAAAAGTGGCTATATCGAGACTTTGACTCTTCAAGAAAAGAAAGAAAGAAGACAAGATTTCTTCCAAAGACCTTTTTCTGTGGCTGTCTCTTCTCCTCCCTTCGCTAATAATGAATAAATATTTGGCGTGTGGATTAGTGGAATTCCACAAGAAAAATAAACACGATTAGGTTGGAACAAAAAATTTCATGTTCATATAATGATTTCAAATAGTTGCCTGCCTGTCATATTAGGTTGTCTGCTCCATTGTCTCCGTTTGCACAAGGTATTTACTGTGCAAGAATATGTGCATTATGCATGTATACATGTGTAATGTGTACATATTTACATGCATACTGCCACGAGTAACAGCAGCAGCACACTCACTAATGCTTGTGAGTATAGGAATATTACATACCCACACACAAATCAACACAAATAACTGTGTGTAGTATGCACCCATGAATACTTGAAGGCATATTATCATAAGCATACGCTGAGTTATACGGAGCTGAAAGGACGCCAAACCATAAGCTACTCAAGCAAAGAAAAACAAAGTTAATGAGAGCTCATAGCAAAAATTGTAACTGGAAACTATCATTACATTGTCTCTTTCTCTTTCTTTCTTCCTCTCTATTTTCCCCTCTCTCGCTCTCTCTCTCTCTCTCTCTCTCTCTCTCTCTCTCTCTCTTCCTCACTTGTTTTTCCGCATCCGACTTGTGTAAACCCACACACAGATTTACAAAACCCTCAATAATCCGTATATTTTACAAAACCTATATAATATAATACAAAGAATAGCATCAGTGCCACTATACAAATGCATATACCCCACTACACGAAAAAGAAGGATGTAAAATAAACATTATGCAAACGTTTTTTAAAATTTTATACAGAGATACAAGAATTCGTTTTTGTATTTGAAAAAATCCTGCAGCCAGAATGTGCAATATTACTTTTCTCAAGCAAACCATACATATATCCATATAAAATGTATTATATAATTAATTTTCGACGCGGGGCAAAAAGCCCATTATCCTTTGTATCACGTCCATAATTTTTTTAAATTGCTGCAATAATATAGCTATCTATTAAATAAAGACGAACGTACAAGCGTATTTACAGTAATACATATACATATATGATACTAACATTGTTCTGCCCCTTAAGTCAAAAGCAATTTAGTTCCATGCTTCAAATCTATTGTACAAAATAGGGTTCTTATATTGTAATTCACATGGAAGAAATTGTACTACACATAAAAACTAAATAAAAAATATAAAGGGCCAAAAAGGCACCTTTCACTTTTGCCAGTCAGTCTCGTCCTCGTCGTCATTTCATCATTGTCATGCTCCTGCACTCTTTCTCTCCTTTCCCCTCATACATATGTACTCTATGTAGAGGCAGTCGGCATGAGCAGTGTTCGGCAGACGACGAAGGTACACACACCACATTACACATTTTACACACTCTATGTTGTACACATAAAGCGCCTACAGTTATGAATTAATGATAGGAAAGTAATAAAAGCAAAATGTACAAACGACTCTACACAGTACCAAAAATGAACAAATCCAGCAAAGTCATAACTTGTGATTGTGCAATACTTTCCTGTTGGACAAGCACAGGAAAATATATTTATTATTGTAGGTTGAAAACCGGGGGAAATTGAGGAGATTCATCCATTATAATTACAGATATGTGTTGTGTTATTATATTTGTAATAATTTTTTGATGTGGACTATTTGTACACTTTGTGTTTGCGTACAGCTACACAGTTTCAGTGCAAGCTTGTGTTGTGTTGAATAAACACGGCAAAACATTATGTATGTATTGTGTGCAGCAGCAGAAGGATGATCCGGCCAAACAAATGCTTGACTAATGTTTATCATTTTCCGCTGTACATTGTATTTACTGTGGGTTGAAGATTGTAGAGGATGAGAGAAGAAAGTACCGAATCGAGGAAACACAGCACGGGGAAAGTAAACAATGCAAATTATGGTGTGTAACCGTGTTTTGTTTTGGGCTTATGTAGACACGTCTTGTGCACGTTGATGGCGCATATTGCTTGCATAATACATAATTAATACACAAACAATTTTTTTACGTTTTGTACAATTAGACACTTGTATGAACTTGCATGAACGCTATTGTATTTACCTAATTATTTAATGCTCAGGCTCAAGTGGGTAAACAAAGACTAAAATTTACAACGGTTGAAATTTATTTACTACTTATTACTATGGAAGAAAAATGAAGAAAGTTTGTTATGCATCTATTTAAAAAGAGTTTCCAATGTTACTTTGCCCATGGCAGAACTACCGAATAGCTTAAATTCCTTAGAAAGTACAAGGAATTTAAGCTTCGGTTAGTCGTTCTACCATGGGTAAAGTTAAAATATAAAGAACAGTATACACTACACACCTTCATTATTGAATTCAATCGCTGCCAGCATGTATCCAAAGAAGATACAGCACATAGGAGAGAGAGAGAGAGAGAGAGAGAGTAATATGTAGCTGCTAAAAGTAATGCAATGAATTATAGCATAATAAAAATAATAATACGGATAATAACAATATCTTACCGAAAACAGACAGGACGGCGGGAGACAGAGACGGGCCTAGGACGCGGATATTGCACTTTATCGAAAAGTTTTGTTTACTGTTTGCTCAACGAAAAATCCTTTTCTATAATATCACGTTCTCCATTAGCTTTTTTCCTCTGTACGTTCCTTTCCCTCCTTCGTTTTTACGTTGGAAAGTCCTCACAACCGGGTCTCATCCATGCATGTGTTCAAATACATATTTTGATATGTATAGAAAAAACAAGGAGATGAACGAATCAAACGGTCAAACATCCAATCGGCCAGTCGCAGTCTGCCAGCATGGGGAAAGGTGCAACATCACCATCAATTGTCCACCAAATACAAGGTATTCACCATAATGTTGACTCTATTTATCTATCACAGCTCGAGACGGGTGACATTCCCTCACGACTTGTACATATACAAGTACAAATTCACGCTACCGATTCTGCAAACCTTTAACCTTTAGCATTTGTTTACTCATGAGACCACAGGAGATATGGGAAATATCTGTGTACTTGGACCCAGGACCCAGGATATGCATACAATTCGAATGCAAATACTTGAGACTTGTCGTTAGCAATCACTATATTCACAATGTGAAAACCATGGAGATCTATTCAAGCACTATACGATGTACATAATGTAAATTTGTAAATGTAAATTTTTCTGTGTTCACACACTAAAAACAACATAAGTACGGATAATACATTTATATTTTATAAAATAAATCAGGAGCAAATAAGACCAAGAGCAAACCAAACGAGAGATTATAAATATTTGTTCAATTCAGCAACAACTATTTACAATAATTTTCACCACTTATCATTGTCCACTGGCGTGTAACTATTTTTGCTCCTTTACTTTGCGAGCTCGACACTGTAAAAGTATGATTTTATTATTCCTTTTACATTATTTTGGTAAACTTCAACAGTCGCCGTACAAAAGATGAGCGAAAAAAAGTCTTCTCAATACAGTAAAATGTGTAACGTTTAAACTACACAACAGAAAGAACGTCACGTCTCATATCAATTAGAACACCACGAACTTGAATTTTCGCAAGCTAGTGAGTGAGAGCAAAATTACGACTGACGATGAGAACGAGAAGGAGAAAGGGAGAGAGAGAGAGAGACAGATCTTAGAGCTATAGTTAGTTGTAGTAATAGTAGAAACTATTCTATTCTGTGTAGTATTGAATATCGAACGTATTCTAGCAAGTCGGTAAATAAGTGGTTTCATCCATGAACAAGACAGGAGCTACCAAACTATATTTAGGATCTTTAGAGAAAACGAGTTGAGCATAGAAACTAAAGGGATTTTACTGTCGTACATGTGCATAGTGCATACCGGGCACTATTAGGTTCATTATACCATCCTCACAAAAAAAAACGATGATACGTGCATATAATATGTGTATACAAGATATAATATGTTGTAGTATTTTTGTACAATGTAGATATTATGAATCTATTCAGACAGACTAGCACCTAAAAGCACGCCTATGTGTATAATATGTGTATCTATTTAATTTGGATATTCACACTCATTATTGGTCTCACATACATATTTATTTACAAGTTATAATAACTTGCGTCCATGTATGTAGGATTTCCGAGTTGAGTTAGGAGTGGAATCCTCAAACAAACATCGGACCTTATAAATATAATATTAAAAGAATAAGGGAAATATCAATTAAAGCCCTGAATTAATTTTGTGCCGTTAGTTTTCAAACATTTCTTTGTTTATTAATTAGCTCTTTATATCAGAATCATAACAATGTGAAAAATCGTAATTTCAAATAAAAAAGGACAAAATTAAATTGCTTACGACAATGTGATGTAAAAAAGATAGAGATAAAAAATTATTCATGTTAATTTACGATGTTATTTTGTTTGACATTACTTTCTATAGAATGCCTGACGAAAGTACAAGTCAATCAGATAATCATTAACAACAATAGTAATAATGTATTGTGTTTTACTAGTATTATTCTTACATTATTTAAGTATGTTTGTGGTTTGTGTTAAATAAATCGTAAATTTGTACTACTTGACAACATGCGCCCGCATTTTGAATACATTATTCCGAAATTCTTCCTTGATACTTGATAATAATATAATAAAAAGTTTTGCCTTTTCTTATTATCAATTAGATAAACTTTCAAGTATGGTAATATGATATTAAGATTTTAATAATCTGCGTTTAATTTACTCTTCAAACTTTGTTCCAGATAGAGACGCTTTCTTTTTTCTTTCTCCATAAAGGATTCGAGACCTCGAACTCCTCCCATCCCGATTTCAACTAAAACTCTCTCCATGGGATCCTATTTGTTGGACAGAAAGGAAATAAAATTTAATTATTTTACACAATATTTATATTTAAACTTTACACCGTATAGTTATAGGAATATACTTTTCAGTTAATTTATCTTCAAAGTGGTAAATATCGTTCATCGTGATTTATATTACGATATTACGAAAAAATTCATTCTAAAATGTAAAATTCTACAAATACATAGTAAAATACACATACCGGAAATCCATGATCAACGCCAGCCAATTCCCGTTCTCTAATTTGTTTTAAGCGGCTTGTCATCTTTACGAAAAAGTCATCTACTACGTCCCCCAAAATTTCAAACGGTTGAAGTTTAGAATCTACATTTTAAAAGACAGTTTTTATTCAATTTGAAAAAACTTCGTTACCACAAGAGTAATTCAAGTCGCTTAGCAGGTCAAGACAATGCCAATTGGCATTGGCAACGGTTAAGAGATAATACATTTAGATGGGTCCCGTTGCCATGGCAGTATCTTGACATGGTAAGAGACATTTTTGTAGGGCGTTGAATACAAGTTCATGTCTTGACAATATGAAACGCTTTATACTTTATAAAACTTGCATAATATTATACAGGATAATATTAAATAGTAAATAACAATAATATACAATGTATTTTATACAAAAACATTAAAAAAAATTAAAAGTCATACGTGTAAAGCCTTCCTGTGCTAAACCAACAGCTAGTCTTTTCATTATAACATTTTTTACTTCTCCAGCATCCATTGGTACATTATTTAATAGGAGTTCTCCTTTATGAGGCAAGGGTGAACTGCTTGAACTGCTACCCAAATTACCCGTACGATTATTATTGCAAACCAATCCATTCGATTCAGGGTCTTCTAATCTTGCTTGAATCTCTCTTTTTTGTTGCAACAGCTCAATAGTGTGTTTCACCACGGGACTAATACCTATTAGAGAGAGAGACAGAGGGCAAAACGATTGTTATGCTTTTATGCAAAAAGTAGCTGCAGTATTTCGAAATAAGTAGCAAAAAGCAGCACTTCTGTTGGGATATAATAATATATATTATATATTATAGTTATGTTTGGTGCTGATATTGTTTATTGTTATAGATGTCTACTTGAATGAATGCATAATGTACTGGTTTTACATTTTAAAAATTGTGTGTGCTACAATGTTATACTTACTCAGAGTAGTTTTCAAAGTCTTTGAAGTATCAATAGTACTTGAAGGCATTTCAGACGACGAGGCAGAGGACGAGGAAGTTCCATTAGTTAATTTTTTGAGATTGTTTCTTATGGTGAGAAGTCTACTTGCTATAGAAGTTTTCTCAGAAAACTCATTACTATTACTATTATTAATTTTCTTGTTATTATGAACATCACTAGGAGAAGAGGAAGATTGTCGTTCTATCCTATTCAGCTCCGCTGCACATGTTGACTTGTTATTGTTAGAGAGTATTTCATTTGATAACATTTCAGAAATAGAAGATTTTAATGTAGCACCACTATCACCACAACCACCATTGCTTGTATTATTATTGTTATTAGTAGCTTCAGTCTTTTTCCTTCTGTCTATTTCATCTTTTATAAGATGCTTCATTTTCCTTTTCTTCTTTTTCTTTTTAGCCTTTGATTTTTTACTCTTTGCTAATTTTGAGGTTCCATCCTCATTTAATGTCGATACTACTTCTGTCTTTATGGTTGTTGTTTTCTTTAATTTTTTACTAGGTGATATGTTAGGTGAATCTTGTAGACATTCGTCACGTGCTCTTTTCATAGAATTAATAGTTGCGCTTCCTTCTACTTTGATATCCTGGGGAAAATTTATTCCAGCAATGGCAGATGGACTAGTGGTACACATTTCTTTGACAGATGCTTTAGTTTGCATTCGGCCACTACCGTAGTTTAAGGCAGAAAATTGCACTGCTGCCGAAGTCGTCGATGACGCCGCGGCAGCAGCAGCAGCAGCAGAAGAAGAAAAAGTAGACGTTATAGGTGAAGATGGTTGGGTTACTGTTGAAGAAGGATTAAGTAGCTGATGTTGAGCAATTGAAGGTGAAGATTGAGTTGAAGAAGAAAAATACGAACCAAATAGAAAAGTTTTACTGCTACTATTATTTCGCTTAGATTTTAATTTTAACTCATCTCTTTCACTCTGTTTCCGAAGTTTCGTAGCCCATAAATTCACAAGTTTTCGAAGACGAACGGTACTTATGGTTCTAGGTGGCAGTGAGGTTTTATTATTATTTGTTTCACTAGTAGGTTTATTAAATGCAGGTTGTAATTTAGGTATTCGAGGATTAATATATATCTTTCGAGTTTTGACCGAAATTCTAGGCTCCTTTGGAAACTCTGAGTCCGTTTCCACGGCATTAATTAGGGGTGGAAGTGGTTTTGCTAAATCAAATGGAGATATCTTCCTTGGTACACATTTAGATAGTTCAAATGGCACAAATTTAAGATTTGAAGTTGTTGGTGCTATTCCTCCATCCTCTCCTACTGTTGTTGTTGTTGCGGTTGGTATTGTTGTTGTCGCGGATGATGATGATGATGACAACGATGACGACGTACTCTTTTTTTCTTCTTCAGGATTAACTGGTGTTAATGTTGGTTTTAATTTGGCAGGAGAACCTAGAGATACATGAGATTTTGTAATTGGACGATATCTTGGAGGGGGGAATTTGGGTGGTGGCATACGAATCTTTGCATCAATTTCCGCTGTGGTCTTGATTGGTTTCCTTTTAACTCTAACGATTTTATTAGTTGGTGGACAAAATTTACTACATTCCTCTCCTTTTGGTCGTGATGACGATGCAAAAACTGACGAAGGCCCATCTTCACCCAACTTGCTGTCTATTTTACGCTCTTTGACCGTGGCTAAAAAATTAAAAAGAGTCATTTTACCAACATACTACAACATAGTATTTTCATATTATACAATTTATAGAGATTTATAATAAATATAATTTTTGATTTAGCCCATAATAGACAACGTTGAATATTTACATGTAGCTAGTCCTGGTTTTGAGAACCCGACGTAATTGTATCTGATCGACCTGACAGTCTGATACCCTTCATTCCCATCATCCATGATTACAGAATTTCGTCCTCCTCCACCGCCACTGATGGTCTGAATGAAAAATAAAGGTCAAGAGATATATGAAAAGATTGCTTACACAATCAATATATTATTCGCTCATAATAAATGAATAACGTACAAAATATCCTTGTGGTCATACAGATATAATAAACGTTAGAAATTTGACAAAACAAACCAACTTTTTGTGTTCTTGTTCACACACTCAGAGCCTCGACTATACATTCGATCACACTTTTGTCTTTTTTACCTCATATTGTACACACATTTAAACGTGGTCTGAATTAACTAACTTATACACTAGAAATAGTAAACACTACAACTATACTAGAATTAAGACGCTCCGATGGGATAATAAAACACAACTGCAACAATTATGCTTCGAAATACGGTTTAAAACCGATTAAACCGATTTAAGTATTCTATAATATAAAATATAAAATAGTACAATGAAAGATTATACCAAAACAAGGACCTTGTTTTTTTATACTAGCATTTGAAAAACTCGCTACATCGTCTATTTGGCGCAAAACTTTTTTCTTTTTTGAAGGGGTGAGAATCGGAAATCGGAACAGACAGAGCAGGTGAGTTAAAAGTATAATTGTATTTTATTTAGTAATTCAGTATAAAGTAATTAACATTTTTCATTATTTTATTTCACTATTTTGGCATTGCATTAAGTATTCTGTATATAACATTACTACTCGTGTCGTTTACACCATATATCCTATGTAAAACTGTTTACTTTTATTCCTTCCCTACTTATAGGCTGAAGTTATCAAGGTGCTGAAAACGTGCAACATTAGCTCAAAATAACAATCCAATCATGTCATCATTCAGCAATGATATGGACTTTGGGTCAAGCTCATTGTCGGATACAAGTAAGGGTCTCGAGGGAGAAGGCGTCGATACCGAATTACAGGAATTTCTCCAAGTTGAACAATACAAAGCGGAAATGAGATCTCAGGTTTTGTTTACTCTTTTATGATGTATTTTGCATTGTATGCTTCTTTAGTATTAGGTTGTAATCAAGCCGATTGCATCATAATATTTTAAACATCAAATTTAGTACATGTCTTGCTAACATTAATTGCTTAATTATAAAAACCTGTGATGTGTACACAAAATAATGTCATTAATAGAGTACACTTCATTCTCCTTTTTGTTGTACTTGTAGATTCAACAACTAGCTGATGTTTGCTGGGACAAGTGTGTTGAAAAGCCACAAGCTAAACTGGATACAAAAACTCAAAACTGTCTAAGCAATTGTGTAGCTAGATTTGTGGATGTTTCTCAGCTAATAACTAATAGATATGTTCAGGGACAGCAAAAGGCTCTCCAAGGAGGTCATTGAGATTTCTTTTCTCTTAATAGAATTTTCGTTTCTTCTTATAATTCCTTTCCTGATCATATTTTGTACCGATTCTTTTATCTCAAAAAATTGTCAAATCTTTAATGTAAAGCGTAAAACGTAGTCAACTTAATAATGTTCCATAAGTAGTTATACCTAAACTTCCATATGAAAAGCTGGAAAGAAAAACTGACAATTATTGTTATATCATTGTAAGTACGTACATATTTGAGCACGCAATTACTCAAAAGTTCTAAAAGTGTAATAAAAATCAAGTGCTAAAGACCAAAGGTGAAACGTAGCTGTATGTTACATAATATCATAATATGACCTCTGCATTGAGGACGTTTATTTGCATTGTCTTAAAAAGATGAATAATTACTTGTGTCATAAAGTGATGAAAAATTGTTGCAAATAATACATTTTCGTAATTTTATGCATATAAGAGACTTATACTACTTCCATGTAATGCAACTTAAATATGTCATTTATTTTATGGGGTGCTTGCATTCATAAAAAAGTATTTTATAGTATACACAATTTGAAATTTATATTCAACATTACTTTCACAAGAAGCTTTTTATTCCTATATTTCCATTCAATAACTGTGATAATAATACAACAACTACTTCGAGTTTCATTTTTCTCTTTCGCTCTGGTTTCAAGAGTAATATTATATAACATAATAATTAATGTTTCAACTTTTTTTCAAAACAAAAACAAATTTTTTGACAATTTTGGATACAGTTTATCTTTTACTCTATATAGGTTTACATTTTTTACTTAACGTAATACGTAATATTATTATCATCATGATTTATAATATTATATATATTATTCATTCTTATGATTAAATCTGTAGTAAGGAATGCAATGTTTTGACTTTCATGCCACATAACATTATTTAGTACAATAATAGTTATTATCTATTATTAAATAATTTAGAATGTCTCTTCCATTTCATACAACATTTACTTTCTTACTTACTCTCAAGCTGAACCTTACTATGATAATAATAACATGGTTGTATACAGCGTGTATTTAAATCTTTCAGGAATCTTTGTTTCTTTCTTTCTTTAATTAAATATAAATAGGTTGTCTCCCGGAGCACGCTTTTTTACTTCTTAAGCGTCAACACAATTTTATTCATACTATTGTTCAAAGAAAAATAATATAATGATTATAATACCTAGTATATGAAATTCGCCAATGTTTTACAACAGTAAAGTTAATAATCAAATTACAGAGTTTTTGGTTATGAGGTTGTTGTTTGGTTTGTTTCCAAAATGTGGCTTCCAGTATTAAACACATTTGATATCATTGTTTTTTTTTTTCATTTATCAATAACTTATAAACTTATCGTTTTTTATTGCCTGCTGGAAGGAATTGGTGGATTTTGCTTCACTTGTAGAATGATCGACCTCATTCGTGAAATATCTTTACTGTGCTTGCTCCCTTTGGGGTTAAAGTCACATAGCTTGGCGATTCTTTCCCATTCTGTACCCGGTTCTATTGGATCTGTATCAGCCACCAATTCTTTCTCCGCGCTCCTGCAAGAATATTACACATAAATACATGGAGTAAATTATAAAGGAATAACAAAATCATAATAATATTGTAATTAACAAAAAACTGCTACTACCTTACGTAAACATGGATACAAATACATAATATCGTATAGTTATTAAAAAAACCCACCACTTTAACTTGTATTACATTAAGGATTACAATAATATTAATTATATTTTTACACATCAATATAATCAGTTTAAAAATTGTAATCACTCAAAAAAAAATGCTCCAATCAATCAGCAAAATGTGTGCTCTCTATAATTTAAGACACCCAATTACCCATTCTTTGCCAAGCACAATAATACGTCATGTAAGTCGATTTAATATTATTTAGATGTAACACGAGAACAGCAACGTAAACTACTTAAGTACACAAGTAGCTATATCAAGAAATTCAAAAACAAAGACAACAAGAAGTAAAAATTGTGGGAGAAATTTCCAAAAAGTGCTAAAGGGTGTTGTAAGTATAATAGACGACAGCAAACATTCATAATCCATACACAATACAATACATAGTTGCTTTTTATGCAGTACAGTAGCAGTCAATAGTTTAATTTTAAACAGACAGTTATTACTACAAAGTCACCGGTCATGTTTTTACTATTCTACTCTACAGTGAATTCATCAACTTTCTATGTATATGGACGAACTATGTGATCAAACGCAAAAATAGTCTAAATTATCTAAATTATAAGAAATTTTTCAAAGAGAAACAGGCCATTATAATATATATATACGACAAACAGAAGTGGGATAAAGGACTATATACAATATATATACAACTTGAATTTAATTAAATTTCACCATTATAAGAACTAAACTAATCTTTTAAGACTTGAAGGTAAACCTTACTTGCTAGCTTCCCTATGGATTTTGGTAAAGCATGAAAGTCAATTCAAAATATTATTATGTAAAATCACATATTTACAATGACTATTGTTGTTATTTTTTCTCGCTGCATATTTTCCCATAATAGAATTCGAACTATAAGAAAAGAAAGTACTTTGCTACTATACTAGAAATTCATAACCATAATCATATATAGATACTCATAAATGTTTGGAAATATAGTATATTTTTATATACACAACAGTCATGTTATCATCAAAGAATATCATATATATATTCATATTTACAGCAAATATTCATTACCCATTTCCCTCTTAAAAAATGAGCTCATATTGCTTTTTTACGATTGTAATCGTGAATGTACATAAATTGTAAATTGTACAATGTAATATAATACAAAAAATACACGAAATATGGTACATAATGAGCTGTCATATGAAAGTAGTGATAATAAGAAATAAAATAGACGACAGGACGACATTTACACATACCTGTTGGCATTTCGATTTTTTGCCACTTGCTCATCATGGGATTTGTACCAGTCATCTAGTTCCTTACGAGCAGCCTCTTTTAACTCTGCTTTCTTTTTCTCCTCTTCTTCATCTGAAAATTGGATCAGAGAATTTGCATAAAGTTATCAAACCCTTACCAACAAAAAGAATTTTTTACGCCATTTATGTATATTATTTACATATCCATTATATTTATGTTACAAAAGGTTGAAGACTAAAATCAAAGTGACGTTTCAAGGGTGGTTTCATTAGTTACCCTTCTGTTCTAGTCTCGTTTTCTGCTCTTCTCTCCAACGTTTGATTTTTTCTGGCTCCTCCCTTGGAATTTGTGGCTGTGATACTGGAGTTGGAGACGACGACGATGGGCCCAAATCTAAAGTCCAAAACAAAAGCCGTTTATTTCGTTGTCACAAAAGAGATACCATTATTTATACCTAATAGGTCATGTTTGCTAATGAACAATAAAAGTCAATCATGATTATTCTTTGCAGAAAAAACTAACGACAGAGCTAATTACTATAATATTTACATTGTATACATTAAATGCAATCGGATAAAGAAGGAAAGGCTTACAAAGTTACGACAACATACAAAGTTGCATACTAACAAAGTTAGAAACAAAGGATGCAGTAAATGCCTAATAATTGCCACTATTCCAAATACAATGAGCTCAAGTTTAAACTAAAATTCCTTTAACTAATACTAAATAGGTAGGTTTTAAAAATAAAAAAATAGTACTGCACGTTCTAATTGCATGTGACGACGTCAGATAGAAATGGTGCAGAGAAAGGCCATGCAACATAATATGCCAATAAGGGGCGTATGACTATAATTCTATAAAAACCTCATACATGTATTGCATGTACTTTTAATACTCATCGGTGCATTGAAATAACATCTTCCCATTCCGAAAATTCGATAACTACTTAACAAAAAACTTTGAGCCTTTTTCTTAACAAACTTTCACCTATCAAGGCAAAATCATGAATAGTACTTGCCATAATCTGCCGAGTGATCCGAGATTACAATTGAGAAAGACAAATTCAAGTGGAAAAAATAACAACTAAACCGATAAAAAATGTACTGATTTCAGACATTTTCTCTGTTGTAAAACAGACACAACAAGCAATCCATGCATTTTTTGCATATTGAATGTGTGGACATAATCGTTTTGGGATTGAACTTTGTGCGATATTCCCTATTATTGTGCAATATATCCCTATGCAATACAATACTTATACATTACACAGTAACATGCCCGAAAATTACATATTAAACTATTTAAATAATTATCATTAATAATCTTTATACATTCTTTCATTACATTTTGGGTTAATCCATATTGCATTACATTTTTTTACATGCATGCATAAATTTGAAACTTCAAACACTCACATTACAACTCATGCAGAGATAAAATAAATGGGAGGCTTTTCAGTGTGGTTTGAAAACGATGTGGTTGCATTACAAGAAAATAACAATTTGAGTTGTGAGAAAACAACATGGTACTGTGTGTACAAGTAGTACATACTCACAAATATATCTGTGAGTGAAGGAACAGTCCAGCTTTTGTAACTCATAGTAGCAGAGCAGGGCTTCGCAAAAATCCCCGCAATAATTAAATGGGTATATTTGATATTTTTCAATTAGATTCTTTCACATAAAATGTAACTATGGATATATCAATCCAGTAGACTCTACAGTAAAACCATTCGAAAAAATATCCAGTGCTAATGAACTATGAACTCAACAGCTCATATACTCCCGTTTCAGAGTATGATACATCGTCTAATATTACTTCCTCAAACCGTTAACTGGATTCTAGAATCGTTTTCTTGCTTGGTCAACTGCTTTCATGGTAAATAAAAGCTACCTCATTATCATGGTGTCTAAAGCTTTTTACGTATACATGTGTACATGTGTACGTACAAAGCTTTAGACACCATGCTCATTATAAGAAATTTTTATCGACTTTTGTAATACGCCTGTGGACTACCACGGTATCCTAAATAATGTCTAGCATGCGGCTATAGTAAAAAATATTTGTTTCTAGTTATTTATATCACTGATACATTTGTGGAATATATATTCGGTTAGGCTAATACTTTCTTGAGACCATCTTTGCTTTGATCTTATGGTCAATTCAGGTTACCATTGGTAATTTCTTGACCTTTTAGAGGAAATAACATGGCCTTAGAATAAATGTAATAGGTATTATATGAAACTATAAAAAATTAACTGAATAATATTCAAGTACTAAATATATAAATAATGTAAATCTAACTCTCATTTACTTCAACTACTTTAAAATATTATTTCATGTGTTGTTGTTGTTTTTGTGAAATATTAAATTACCATCATTTATATCAAAACCATTGTTGTTGCCATTATTAGCAACGTTGTTGTCAAAAGAAGAATGATTGATCATCTCGAATCCAGAGTCAGGTTCATTCTCCCCAGCAGGAAAAAGTTCTTTGTCTACCCAAAAGTTATCATTCCAAAATAAAAACAAATTAAACTCAAAATATTTTGATGTATAACAAAACATATAATAGAAATTCACAGTAACAGCATCACGACGACCAATTCTTTTTACACACATACAGTAAAAGTAGAAACTTGTTGATACATATACATATAACACAATGTTAACACACAAAACTAAACAGTACCATTGCAAGTTTACAGATAAAATACGAAGATAGAAACATACAAAAACTCTGTTCTATAAAAAAGCACATTTAAAATAACATAACTGCATGTTTCACCGGCAAATATAATGACGGGACATACTCTAATCATGAATAAAGAAAATTGTGATTACAATATTACATACGCGAATATGAATATATCATCACCGTTTTCATTATGTATCATTATTTGTATAATTTGTACGATTCAATTCATGCTCGCATAATCCAAGCCAAAAATATAGATTTAGGAGGAAATGTATTTGTACAAGCAACGACAATTAAAAACTTTAAATAACAGTTTAAGGCCGCTGACATTTTTTACATTACTAATACGTACGACAATACAAACAACCTGTCTAAAAATTACAAAAAAATGAAGTTAAAATATAATGTAAGATCAATTTTCAATTTTAAAACGATGAATTTGACACAACTGTCGGAAATAAAGGCCAAAATCAAACTAAGTATACTATAGCATATTTTGTGGGAGTATCCTAAATCATCATGTCGGGAATTCTAATCTAATAACATGTTTGACTCTACTATGTATACTACAAAGCCAGGTTTTTAACCAAATTAAAATACGCATGTACAGTACATTTTTAGCAAAATTTTTACAAGTTTTGGGAAATTTGGGTGTTGATATATACATATTTCATATTTCAAATGCGAGATCGTTTCTTTTGTAAAACCATTGTACTGTTTTATACACTGCTGTAAACATTTCCTTTTTAAGACAAAATAATATAGTTCATACTTAAACTTAAACTATAAAAGTACGATAAAAAAACTCACCTGAAATACCATTAGCTACCACTGGTTTAATGTCATCTTCCAGTCCTTGTAAATTATTTTGTTCACGGGCTAGGAATTCTGCTGCGGGATCTGCCTCTGCATTATTTGCTTCAAATGTGTCACTGAAACCGTCCATAATGATCAACTAATTTCACAGGAGAAATTCTTTCTTAAATTAAATTTTGCTTAGTGTGTTCTGTTGATATGGCGGTCCCTCTCTTTCTGTATCTCTTCTATATATAATTGAAGTTGTATGGATTCACAGTTGCAGTTAACCACAGGAAACAGATGACACGTTCCAGCTCTTTCCCATTCACACAAACGTCAAAACTTGTTCAAATCCTAAATCAAAATATTGTATTTTATTTATATGTTGTAGTTTTATACACACAATGAAAAAATAATTTATAATGAGCACATCATGTTATGACATCCAAACGTCCACGGAAAGTATATAATTATTGTGTATTCTACATTCTACAACTAAATACAACTACATTAGACGCCTACTTACATACTATCACTTATGTGTATACTGAATACTGAGTCATCATCTTCAATTACCTAATTAATACAATACATATATCTATATCTCTACATGTATAACTATTTTCGGCAAACCTATATATTTGACGTACAACGAGCTGTCTATTGTCTATCTAACACAATTAGATTCTAATAGGAATGCCTATACAAATATGCAAATTACGTGTAACATTTTACAACTTACAACACATTTTATACAATACTAGAACTAAGATTATAATGATAGGAATTTGTTGCAAACACTACAAACTACAAGCATTATATAATAGAATAGTGATAAACTACGGTGTTAAAAATTATAAATATAAATAGCGCATACAGTAATAAACTTCTACTACCTTTAAAACTTGCCCACTACTTTTCGTTAACTAAAATATATTCTAATACTCAAATGAACATATGATTTTAAATTTTGAACAAACAAAATCCTCACTCACTGGACAATTTTTAGAAAGAGATTTCTTGATTTTTTATACTTTTTTTATCAACCCGGATTATTATTTCACAGTATTTTGGTGGATATACTTTAACTAAAGATCCAAACTTTTAGTGTGTGTATTTAAGTTAGTCGACCTCAAATAATGTTTTAGGGATTTATTTAATACAATGATGACTTTTCATCCGACTTGATGAATTCTCATAATCTTTTTGCTCTTTCCGGCGATACTGTTAGAACCAAAAAATATGTTCCTCATGAATCAAAATTATACACCCACATATCGTCAAGAAGGTTCAAAAACTGGTCTTGAAAAAATTGTCAAATCCATATGTACTTACATGTATTTGTTAGGCGTGACCAAATGCCGGAATATCGTTGGAGAATTTGTTAAAAGCACCACCTGAAACATCATGAAAAATCACAACATTTTTCAAATGTAAGTAATGTAAAATTTTAGTTATTGTTTAAAAAAATAACAGTATAAAATGCGAGTAAACGACATACGCTTCTTTAATTTTAGATACTTACATTTAAATAATAATGATACTAATGCCTAACTATGTATAGGTAAATGACTAAAAATTAAAAATGGTAAAAGTACTTAAAAAAATATTCCTTGGGCTTTTTCCAGCCTATTCAACTACGTCTATATTTTTTGGTGTAGGATATACTCGTATAATATACTCATGAAAGGCAAACATAGAGAGAGTGTGGGAGAGCGAATTATTCAGTCGGCTCAAAATCCAAGTGCACAGAGGAAACAACGGCGTGGTGAAATTAGAAATTAAATTAGAATTTGTAGTTAATCGTAAAAATTAGTGTTTTCACTTCAAAAACCAGCAATCACAATGGTAAGTTGAGTTTGATTTCAAAAATTACAAAATTCTTCATCTAATGATATAGTTCTTTGAATGAATTAATGTGTCCAAGTTTTTGAAAAGTACGTTTTAATTACCGGTTGCAGGTGAGTTTAAACCCAGTTAGAATCTTACGACATGAGGCTGATCTGGAAAAGGGTGAAACGGCCCGGTTAAGTAGTTTTATTGGAGCAATCGCCGTTGGGGATTTAGTTAAATCTACTTTGGGACCAAAAGGAATGGATAAAATTTTGATTGGAATGGGAAGAAATGACGGCCGGGTAAGAGAAAGATTTTGATGTTTTGATGACTCAAAGTAGATATGTATGTACTTCTTAGCATAAGAGAACATTCTCGAGCTTTTTTTACACGTGCATGTATTACTGATGGAAATAATATTTTATAGAGTTTTTCAGAAAAACAAAATAATTTCTAATTTAGTTCAATGTATTTTGTATTTTATTGTTCTAATTATTGGTAAATATTTTATGCTCTTTGTTTGTTTGTATCTTTTTGATTGATCAAACTAAATATATATAACTGTGTAGGCACTCAGCGTTCACTACTAAAAGACTTGTAATCAACTTTAATTTGTCTTATAGGTCGAAGTCACAAATGATGGAGCTACAATTTTACGATCTATTGGTGTCGATAATCCAGCAGCAAAAATTTTAGTTGACATTTCTAAAGCCCAAGATGATGAAGTCGGCGACGGCACTACCTCAGTTACAGTGTTGGCTGCAGAATTACTTCGTGAAGGTGAAAAATTAGTTGAACAAAAAATTCATCCTCAAACAATTATTGCCGGATGGAGAGCTGCTACTGCCACCGCTTTAAAATGTTTAGAGGAGTCAGCCGGAGACAACAGGTGGACATAATATATATATTTAAATTTAACTGGCCATATTTTATCAAGTGCAAAAACAAAATTTTTCTATTGTTAGTTATCTTTAAAATTTACCCATATAATTTGTTCTATGGGGATTTGCATTAACTTGTTTGTAGTTTGGATGAAACCAAGTTCCGAGAGGATCTCCTCAACATCGCCCGAACTACTTTGAGTTCCAAAATTTTATCGCAACATAAAGAATTCTTTTCCAAACTCGCAGTAGATGCTGTTTTACGTCTTAAAGGATCCGGAAATTTAGATGCTATTCAAATCTTAAAGAAACAAGGTGGTACTTTGAGTGATTCCTTCCTCGATGAAGGATTTTTATTGGATAAGAAAATTGGTGTTAATCAACCCAAACGAATCGAAAATGCAAGAATAATGGTCGCAAATACTCCTATGGACACCGATAAAATCAAAGTCTTTGGCTCTCGAGTTCAAGTTGATTCAACAGCTAAAATTGCTGAAATAGAAGTAGCAGAGAAAGAGAAGATGAAGGAAAAAGTGGAAAAAATTTTGAAACATGATATTAATGTTTTTATCAATAGGTAAGAGTTCAAAAATTATCAAAACGACTTCTTTTTCATTTTTTATCTTTAAATTCGTACAATATGCTAACCTCTTGTGACCTTTTATATTTATGGGGGCGTATGTACGGCGTCTGAAAATATTGACTTTTTCTTTAAAAAAATAATTTTTTTTGTGTGCTTAAGGCAATTGATTTATAACTACCCCGAACAACTTTTTGCTGATCGTCAAGTTATGGCTATCGAACATGCCGATTTCGATGGAATTGAGCGCCTTGCCCTTGTTACCGGTGCTGAGATTGTATCCACCTTTGACGACCCAGCAGGAGTCAAAATTGGTCATTGCGATTTAATTGAAGAGGTAAGATTTATAAAACCAGAACATGATTGTTATATATTTAATATTTAATTATGCGCATTTTCTGTCAACAAATAAATATGAGATTATCATTGTTTCATTTTTAAATCCTTTGAATTGTAGGTGATGATCGGTGAAGATAAAGTAATAAAATTTAGTGGAGTAGCAGTTGGTGAAGCCTGTACTATTGTCATTCGAGGAGCTACCTCTCAAATTGTTGACGAAGCAGAACGTTCCCTTCATGATGCTCTTTGTGTTTTGGCTGCCACTGTCAAGGATACTCGAACCGTTTACGGAGGAGGTATGTGTGGATGAATCATTTATAATATAACTGATGCATAATATAAACATTTGTCGTTTTCTAATGCATCCTACTCAATAATAATATGTAACTACAAAGGTTTTAAACTAAAGCTTATATTATATGTATTGAATTTTCTATTAACAGGCTGCAGTGAAGTATTGATGGCAACAAATGTATTCAAACTGGCAAGTGAAGA
>JAQIVE010001249.1:0-26437 GCA_034698285.1 Sminthurinus bimaculatus
AGGCAAAATTTTATGAAACATAAAACGTCTTACGTTGGATCTAACAAGAACGACGTTTTACGCTTAAAATTTAATCCCATTCGAATTCGGCATGCGCCAATACGACTGGGTTAGAAACTTTTGTAGTACAGAAACTTTGGGCATCCACAATTTCGTTGAACTACTTTATCTGCAGATAAACATCAATTTTCCCCAACAGTGTGTACATGTGAAAATTAAGGTACTTAGTAAGTACAAGCAAGTCCGATTTTCAATACATAGCTCACGCCGCAAAAACAAACAAACTGCGGCGTAACGACGCCATTACAAAAGATTGCCGCCTCACACGTAGCAAAAGATACTGGGGAACTATGAGAAACTGTAATTTTTCTCACTGTTTGCACAACCTCCCATTCTCAAAGCCTTTGGCTGTTTCCGACGCCACACGTTGCATTCGCTGTGATGGGGCCAGACAGGACCGGACTGTGTGGGGCCGGGCCGGACAAAAACAAAAATTCACATTTCAATTTAATTGCCCCAACATTGGAGTAAATGCTTTGAATGGCTTCGAAATATACATTCACATATTCACACATACACAATCCCCTGCAAAGCTTGTCCTGGCCCGACATTGTTTTTCGTTAGTCATTTTACTTCAAACCCACAATTTTCTTTGATTACACAAGAAAATACTTTATTTGTCCAGAAATTTAGTATTTACTATTTACTAATTTACTCTTTCATCGATAAAACAAATTTTGCAAATAAAGTCCTTTATTGGCGAGAAATGTAGCAACTATAGACTGTGTATCAAAAATTGTAACATGCCTAAAGCCCCTGAAAAAAGGCAATTTCGGAGGCGTCCACGCAAGTACACATTGTGGAAGGACCTGAACTACCACATCCATGTAATATAGTGCCTTTAAGAGCTAATGAGCGTAGTTACTACATGTGTAAAGGGAACCAAAAATATTCACTGGTTCGGTTTTTACACAGGCTCAAACTCAGTCCAGTTATTTTGTTATCAGACGTTATCTTGTATCTTCTTCTTCTTCTTTGGGAAAAATGAAAGTGAAAGGGGAAAAGTCGAAAGACCATTACATAAACTATGTGGATACATACGTAAGCATGCTTTAGCATAACATCAGCTTGAGCACAATATTCATATATTTTGATTGCGTATATGTATACAGTGTATACACAAAGGAGTTGAGCAACATGCAGATTTACAGATCACTTTTTCATCAGTTTTCACACAGCCATCAGGATTCACTGAAGAAGTTATCGTAATCACAATCACAATCATAACCATGACTATTATATTTTATCGGGGCCACATACTCACTGTTTTGATGCTCCAAACATTTTTCATTTCACCAGCTTTTTCAGTTAAAGGAGACGAGAAAAATAATAGTGAATGTTAGAGTGAAACTCTGTCGGCAAAAACAGAGTTTTGAATAATAAAGAAAGTTTTTCACTTTCTATTTCGTACTTGGACTTTGTCTTTGAATTGGGATTTTAGTCCACGCCGTTGCATATTATATCAGTACAACTGCACTTTTTTAACCTTTTCTCCGCACACCTCAGAAATGAGATTTTTTTGCAGCAAAGCAATCTTAAAAATAAAGAGAATCTTTTTTTGCCACAGTACGTAGTTTGCCTTTGTGGGGAACCTTTAAAGTTTAATGGGGAAAAGTAGAGTAGACATAACATAACATGAGCAGGGGTCTGGCTGGACAGAAGGGAGCAAAAAAGTTGTGCTCACTTGCATTTTTGCAGTGTCCAGCTGGAGCTACAGACGTGGTGTAATATAATTGCAATTGCAACTGGATCAAACAGACCAGGGCAAGAAAAAGTCAACCTTATGAAAAAAACTTTGGGGCGAAAACTTTGGGAAAATATCCCGAGGACTGGAGCATCTCGCATTATAAAAAATGTCTTACTTTTTCCACTAGCTTTCACACATACAATATTTTTCGATATAGAATATACACAGCAATTTTTCTCGCTGGTTTCTTGTCTCGTGCAATATGTGACCATGCTTTTCCATGCCATACCATTCTATTCTATACGAACGAGAGCAGTGGTCAACTAAAGTCGACGCTAGAAAACTAGATCTGAATCTGGATCTGGATCTAGAGCACAGAGGGAAAGGCCAAAGCCATCCCGCATGATGATGGCGGTGACGATGACGACGACGACTTGCAATATTTCCAACGGTCATTTTCACCCACATACGTGTAACGTGTACGTTGTACATTGTACATACATACCACGCACATAGACAAAGATGGGAAAGCCCTCAACTTTATTTCATTACACTTTGGAATTCCAGCGAGGACGATCATCGGACTCTGACAAAGTTGTAAAGGCTAAAACGTCAAGTGCGACTTGGCAACAGGAATTTGGTGACTTTTTCTGCCTGGAGAAAAAAACGGGTACATATGTATACTACAGACATATCTTCGCAAAATTAATATGACCGTCTCTATAGCTACGAGCTATGCATGTATGGATAATCCCATTCTTGTTCTTGTGTGTACAATGTACAACGGATGTTGCGTCCAAGCCCGTCGACTTTTGGCCTCACAGTCAATTGTCCATTTCATTTGTGAACCGAAACTAAGGTTTTCCGTCGCATATTGCGGTAATCCAGGCTTGTGCTACTTTACACACAAACATTTGCAAATTTTACTTTAATTTGTAGATTTTTTGCAAATGACCATGAGTTTTTGCATGAAACAAGCAAAGCAAATTAAATACATAGCAAAATAAAAAAAATCAAGAAATTCGAGTATTTTTTTAGTCCGTTTGTACATATATACGCACATGATGCATATAAATACAGGGAATGTCGACTATACCATTCTGTGTATAGCTTTGTCGTCAGTGTGCTACGCTCTAATCCTATTGTTAGTAGGTCTTTTTACCAGTGGGATTACACGACAAGATTTGAGCATCCTTTTTTCTCCGCTCTTGACTTGACATAATACAATGTAATAAGTACGTACATAGTACATATATATGGGATACTCGGAGAAAACTCTACAGTCGGCAAGTAGAAATGAAAGTATAAAAGTAACTAATCGTAAGAATGGAATTGACTGTGTATCCTTAGTTTTCCACACAATATTATGCACAACATATTGTTACGTAATAGAAAGCAATGCAAGTTTGCATCCCATCCTATCGTATTGTCGCTCAGCTATTCACATTAGGAAGGCTAATACATAGTAGAAGACAAGGAAGAAATCAGCTTTAACAGAGTCGAGAACATTACACATTGTACATTCAAGTATACAACTTCAACTACTAAATATGTACAGATAGATATTACCCAGATCCTCTGATCTCTTGTGCGCTGAACATGAGAAGTCTGTATAAGGTTTGCCTTGTCCTAATGCTCCCAAGTCGACTTTGACTTTCTCGTTTCTCTCTGCTCACAGTACTCAGTGGATAACATGGAGGAGGAAAGGGCCATGTACTATTCTTCTCTGTGTCTTCCTCTATCCAAAGTGACTGAACTGAACTCTATGCTTTTATTCTGGGATTCTGTAAATTCGTTCCTTCCTCTATACTGTATGGTATTATGTGCGTAAAATCTTGATGTTCGTACATTTCTAGTCGTCAAGTCTGTCGTTTTTGTTCTCCGCCGTTCTCGTTTTGGCGTTCCTTCTCCAGGGCTTTTCTGTCCTCCTTGCCTTGTCTCACACATACGTACGCATGTATGTATTACAATGTATACAAGTTCAATTCTACATTCTCCATTAAGTTATGGCCATCGGTATTATGATGACTGTAGCATTCAAACTTGAGGAGGACAAAGACAGAGACAGCCCTGCAGCATGATACACATCTCACGTCCACCATTGTCCATTTCTTTCATTTATTCGGTGTGCAAGATACTGATATACACACAAGTATGATGTGACATGATATATTGTAATACATAATATAATGCAATAATATATAATACTAGATAGTCGTAACATTACAGCATATAAAATATACAAAGACGGCGGAAAGGCAAAGACTAGAGTTCAAGCTCGAGGGCAGAGGGATAAAGCTTGAAAGGTACGTGAAGAGCCGGCAGACGGTAGATACATGCGTAGGTGTACTCCATTGTGTGTATTTGTAATGCATGAATACATGCAGAGAAGGCCGGGGTAAATGGAGAAAGTCTGGTCAAGACTCGTGACCAGAAAGAAGCAAAAATACTTTCTTTGCTTTCACTATTTTTACCTTTTCCTTTTTTGCTTGGCTCGGATTTTTCGGGTATCCGTAAGTAAGTACACATTTTCTATTCTCTTCCCTCCTCACCAATTACAGCTGACAAGGAAAACTAGTTTAGCCTCTTCTCGAGCTCTCGGGCTCCTTTTCTACGTATACAAGTAATACTTGTTAGCATTAGCGTTAGTGTGCCAGCCTTGGTCTGACTGATCTTGAGCAGACTGAGAAAGGCAAGAAAGTATAAATGACCATGTTTTCCGTGTTGTCGCCCATGCACTCTAAAGCTCTCTCGCTCTCCGTGTATACTATGTATCTATGTACATATGTGTAAAACGGGAGCTGAAAAGTGTATTAGTTATCCGGAATTGCAGCTTGAGACTTCTCTTCCACGGTTTCCTGCCCGTCTTGTTGGCTATCTTGTCTTGTCTTTTCTTTTCTTTGCCCTCCTTTTCTGTCCATATCCAGCGTGTTTTGCCCAGACTATTTCCGATTTTCACACCACCTTCTTTCTTACTCTCTCTCTCTCCTTTGTTTGACGGTGTTGTGTGGTGTGGTTTTGGTGTGAGTTGAGTTGAGTGTGGACTTGGTACCTTTGGTCTTCTATAATTTGGCTCATCTTATTATTATATCCGGCCATTAGCCTCGCCTGGCTCTACAAATGTATGTATGTATGTATGTATGTAGATGTATATGAATGTGGCTACATTTTGTGCAGTGTGTTGGTCGTTACTCCGGGAAAAGTGAGTGGGATTTGGATTCGGATTTGGATGCGAATTTGGAATGGGAGGAGAAACTAGAAGTAACAGAAGAAGAAGAAAGAAGAGAGAGTAAGCATAAAAAAGGATGTAAAGAACCCAGAGTGCGTAACCTAGCTAACCATTGTGCTTTGTGTAATGTGTATGGGCATCGTCTATATCCATATACAGTATACAGTATGCAGTGAGAAATGGTAAAGAGTCCTAGGTAAAGAAAGTGGGAAAAGTACTCTGTATACATATTCATGTACATAGTATATAATAATAATACGTTTTTTGTGCCTTTTAAAACCAGAAGCAGAGCAGAACGCAGTTCCCACGCACTTTCTTGGAAAGTCTCGAGTCCATTCTTTTCCTCTCTTCTGTTCCATTGTGAGGGCAGAAACTTATCGTTAGTCAATGCCGCTCACACCATCCTCCTCATTTGTATGTATTAACCGATTGCAGTCATTCTCACAAATTCCCACCGTTTTCACCAAAATCCAAAGGATTGACGTACACATATTCTATATTCTTGTATATATTATATACTTAAGAAGTGTATACCACCTTAACATATTGCATATGCATGAATACCATCCTACAACCTGTTCCTTGCAAAAAACCAATCGTTTACAGAAAACCTATTCAAACTGGAGGTTGAGCATCGGATGCAGACAGAATAGACTATTTTTGATACAGTTTTTGGTAAATTATGGGAACTTTTATATTGCCTTTAAAATTAACGAAATAAATTATTGATTCTAACAAGAAAATATTGTTACATGTAATTTAATCTTCAATTAATAAAGAAAAAAAATCACTACGCAAGTATCCTGGCAAACCGCACGATTATTCTTAAAACCCCCATCTATCTACATGTACTGATATGTATGTATGCGCTGGCCTAAATCCTGAATATCAGCGTGTGTGGATGTGGACTACCGGGTATCAATAATTAATGGGCTCGAGCGTCGGTGTATCACGTTGTTGGGTTTTACACTTTGAGCCGTCTCACACGGCTGGTGCTCTCTTTCACTTTGTGTACTTAGTGAATTTGTCAATTTTATCTAAATGTAAGCTGAGGCTCTTTCATCTCCTCTCTTTTCTCTCTCTACGGGGTTTTTTCACTCTATCCAACATTGGTTGCCTTTGCTTTACGAATGGTCACAGCATCGACCAAAGCAAAGGCATTATTAGCTAAACCAGAGTTGTGTGAATAAAAGAGGAGAGTAAAGTGTTATCAGACGTGGGACAGACGGCCGTCCATTTCCTCCATTAGTCCGTGCTAATAATTCAGGTGGTGGTTTTTATTTTGACGGAGCTCCCGTGTCACTTAACTGGATTCGATTCGATTGGTCTCCGGTGTTCTATTCTGTCCTGCTATGTTTTGAACTCAATCGGATATCTCGCCTTAGTCGACGCACAATGGGATTGGCAACGTATCTGGCTGGATTAGAAAAGAGAAAGCTCGACAAGGAGTAGAAAATGGAGTGAGAACCACAGGCAAGCTAACCAATAGCTCATATGGAGATTTTCCTTTCTGTTGGGCTATCCTCAGTTGTCTTCCAAAAAGCTTTTGTACAGATATCTGCTATAGCCAGACAAAAAGCAGAATTTATAGCAAATGGTGGGAGTTGTTGTTTATTCCTTGTCAGTTCAATACCCCAAGGCTCATAATATTGAGCTGACGGGCATCGATATTTGGGCAAGTGCAACGCTTCCATTTTTCAGCCAAGACAAGGGTGGACTAATGGACAGGACAAAATTTGTGTGAATTTTGAGGAGAAACAGTAAAATCACGCTATAGAGAAGGAAGAGAGTAAAAAGGCACAACACAATATTTATGGAGGATGTTCAATGTTCATGCTCAATTTTCATCCTCATGTTTTTTATTCAAAGCATTTTACTTTCCATTTAACTCCAACATGAACGTCACACAAACATGTTACGTTCAATTTGGCTTTTGTTGGCTTGCGTTTTTTTCGATATATTGTGCATTTTAAATTTGTAGTGACGACACACAAAGCAGAAAAGTTTTGCTTTGCTTTTTGTACCGCTTTCTTCTGCATTGAACAGATATTGTATCTGTTTTTTCATGTTTCTCTTTTTTCTTCGAGTCTACATACATACGCATAGACACAAACTGATATTCGATCCTTTATCCGACCGTTCATTCTCAATTCAGTTTTGGCGCTAGCCATTTGCGCCGTCCTGTCTCATAATCTTGGAGGCGCATACATACATACATTATACCGACTATTTATGTGTACGATGCAGGCTTTTAGCTGTGCCAAGGGCCTTTCAGCACTGGGTTGGTTTCACAGGCCTTTTATTTTTATTGTGAGGCTTCTATCACGTTTCCCCCCTTCCTAAACCATTTTTCTCGGGGATCCAAAATCATGTGAGGCATTAAGTGGATTTTCATTGAACTTGATACGTACACTTTGAACTGATTAAGTGCCTTCTCCCAACTGACTGCTTCTGTGATGTTGCTCTCGCCTCCATACACAAGAAGGGAAATGATGTCTACACATTTACTTACATACATATTATGTACAATGTATTGCACAAATAATGTGTACATATCCCTACTTGGATTTCTCACTCTCATCTCTCTTCTGCTCTCATCACTCTCCCCTTTCATCCATTATCATCCTTTCCCTTGCCTTCTTTTTGTTTTTTTTCTTTCGCTTTCCCTACATACATATATATATGTACTTTCCACTTTCTCCGCTTTCGCCATTCATTTTCCATTTTCTTTGTTTCTAACTACACATGGCCATCTTCCGTTACACACACATAAAAACAGAAAAACGTCATCCACGATCTTTTATCAGGATGTGTAATAGGAGCAGACAAGCGAGAATGTTGTCTGTACGTATACAGCATAAAATTGCTGAAGTGTGTAGTGTGTATACGGTGTAAGAAAAGAAGGAAGGCAATGAGAAAAACTTTGTTGATAGATTGTCCAGTCAGGCCAATTTTTTCATCAAAGGATAAACAAGAAAATGTATCATATTTTTATACAGATAAGTATGTATGTATGTATGTATGGACCAAGCCATCACAATTTGAAACTATGTATTCCACACGGAAATTTGATGCAAGTGGTGTGTGGCGTAGTTTGATGCAAGTCTGCCCGTCTGTTTGTTGCGATGCACAATGGATTATGGATTTGTTGGCAGATGATAAACGAAAATGTAAAAAATGAGCCTCTACTCGTTCTTCTTTTTATTCTTCTGCAGCTCGGCTATTGTTTTGCCGTTTTTCCGTTAAGTAGATGGCTGTAAATCTGTCTGAGTGTGCATTTTTCTTTTTTGTCTTTTTTAACAACGATGCAACGACATTGTCATCCATCCGTGATCCATTTTCTATCTTTTTTCGTTGTATTCACGGACCTTGCACAATACAATAATTTATGGAAAATGTATAATATTATAATATAATAGTATACATAAGTAAAATGAAACAAAGATGGGAAAAACTAGCGAAAAAAATAATTATTTGCATGTCTTGGGACGGCGCAAAGGGGGCTCAACAACGGGGATCCTTCAAGTGTGCAAAAGCTCTCACTTCCATTTTGGGACACAGTCGTCGACACTCGACGACTCAACGACTCGATTTGCAAAAAGGTTTTTAGCCCCATTTTTAGGTCACACCAGAGCATACATGCTGGGAAGTTATACTTATACATTAGGAAAATCTAAACGCAAATCCAAATCCAGACTAGGATTTTCGCAACAATTTTTTACATTCTGTCTGAGTTATTCAGGTCGTTTTTGTCGCCATTCCATGCATAATATTTTATTCTATTGTACATACATACAATGTGTTGCATTGTGCTGGATTGTATTGTATTGTATTGCATTGTATTGTGGTGCATTGCATTGTGCGGTATTGTGAGCGGAAATGTACGTTTTTAAACATATGTATACACACTGTGAGTTGGGGAAGGCATGGGAAATATGGGATTTTTAATGCATTGAGGGCGACAGAAGCTTAGGACAGTGTATAATGTTGTGTATTCCCCACAGTGAAAGGAAGAGCGTGAAAACCACAGGCTTGAACCCAACCAAACCAAACCAACCAACCGTCCTCTCAAAACAGCTCCAGATGCCATGTTCTTTCTTACTGTGAACATACATATGTACGTACGTACTACTGTCTACTGTCATGCCTACTCTTTTGCTCTTTTCTTCACATTTACAACCACTCACATATGCACATTTCACTGCCGTCCCACTGAGAACGAAAAGACGGTGAGTCGGACTCGGAGTTGGAGTCAGAAACATCTAGGTTTCCCTCTTTCCCTCCAAAAAAACTCAGCGGTGTGATACAGTACACTCCAATTTGGTCATACCTGGTTGTTGTACGAGAAAAAGTTTTCCAACTTTTTGAAATACTTTTAAGGACTTGAAAAATTTATACTGGTCTAAATTTCACTGATTTCAATGCAAGCGTCTGTAAATCGGCGAAGAGAGCATCTTAATACTATCGTATAGGTGAAGCCCACTGTACGCGTGCAAAGTTTAATATACGACCAACAGCTTCTGGATTCTGGATACAAACTGAGGCTGGCAGTGGGTCTGGGATGGGAAAGATGGGGAAAACTGGAAGCTGAACTGGGAGCTCCAGGCTGTGAAACAAGAATAGAGAGCAGGCCACTGTTTTCTTGCTCTATTTCTGTCCTACTCTCTATATAGCAGATACTCCAGCTTCACATTTTCGTTAAGAACTAGGAATGTTTCTCTACCACTCGCTCTCTCTTGCTTTTGATACTTCTTTCTTTATTACGCATCTAACTGTATGTAGCTGATGGTTGACTTGCATACTGGCAAATTTTAAATTCTGCACGTCAAGATCTTTCGCTTCTTGCCTATATCCTTGCTCTCTTCCTTTTCTCTCTCTCTTAGTATCTTCACTTTTTTGTGTTTTGTGTATCCGCGGAGAAAATTCTGCTAAATTCAGCCCAGAACCCCGGCAAACCAACAGCAAGCTACCAGCAGCTAGTTCACTGTATAAACTAAGTACACTTTTGATATAAAAAGTGTATTTGTAGGCTGTGAAAAAGCGTACATGTAGGAGAAAGAAGTGTATCTGGGTGTACGTGGGAGAAACATGGGGAGGCGAAAGCACAGAGAGAAGTATAGGGAGAGAGAGAGAGAGAGAGATCGTGGTTATTTTTTTACAAGAGAAACCACCAACAAGCTCCATTCTCTACTGTATCTATTTTATAACGCATAGGTGTACTGTACATGTAGGTACATATATGTAATTCTAATATACATATCACCTTTATAATCTATATGGTGCTATATTAGTTTGCTGCACATTTTACAGAATTCCACCCAGAAATTTGCACACACGCTAAATGCGTGTTTGTGTGAGTACACTGTTGACGGGAAAGATGTATCAGCTTTAATGATATACAAATATGAGCGAACTAGGTCTGTTTGAAAGCCTTTCTTCTCTACAGCCTCACGGTCGTGGAATTCGTTAAAGCCTCTAGTCCTGGTTTCCCTTGTTGCTGGCCGGGCCACGGTAAAAAATGGAAATGAAAGGGAGAGTCGCCGTGAAAGTGGAAGTGAGAGAAGGTGAAAGGGAAAGCAAGAGAAAGAGAGAGAGAGAGAGAGCGAGTAAATGCAAAAATGCACATGCCAGATGCAAATGATGGGCGGTTAAATCGGTCGACGGTCGAGGCGTCAGCTCGTGGACCAACTAGAAAAGACTGATGATCGTCAACAAATATGACTATTTATGCGAGTCTCTGTGTAACACGTGTATACATATATATACATTATACATACAGTTATATGAATATGAAATACATACTTTCCCCCCTCCCTTCGACCTCTGATCATGATGATGATGATGATGATGATAAAGATCCCGGTGAAAAGGAATAGATCAATACTTTGAACTTTCTATAATCCCATGACATAATGTATTTTTTGCTCTTTCACGGGAAAAGTGCACGAATGAAGCATTTTATCCTCTTTTCTCAAGGTAAAAAAAGCTTGCACGTGCAAACCAAAGCATGCGCCGCGGTTGCACACGCTATCTTTTGAATTCTCATGCGTATACATATACAAACACATCTAAAGAAAAATAGTAAATAAACTTTGTACATATAAAACATGAGAGCGTAAAAGAGTAAAGAGCGAGGGAGGACGAAGAAGTGCAATCAAAAACTGAAAAGCTGATTAGAGTGGCTCAACTCCCTTTACACAGAGTCCTTCTCTCGCAAAGCCCTTTTCATGCATTTATGTGTATCTATTATTAACATTCTTATAAATTCAATTTTAAACATACAAATGCTTCCTGCGTACAATTTTGTTCCAAGAAATTTGTCTTACTCGTAAATAACTATGCATACATAAATCAGCGTTTCCTTTCATCTTGGCTGGAACAACAGAATGCTTATATTTATATGTATGTCTGTGATTTGTACGCAAATATTGTACAAAACCTTTGAATCAATCCCCGTCTGCAATCAATGAAAGTGTATTCAATGGTATTATGCAATGCATGGTAAATAGTATCAAAATATGTTCTTCATCTCCCTGCTTAGCATCAAAATTATTGCTTATCCATTCAAACAGTTTCCAGCTCGTTAGTCCCGTCAAAGTCAGCCACATTTTTTTCTTTTGTTGAGAGTCACCCTAACTTTGACTACATGTGTATGAACTGAAATTTTTGAGTTTTTACTGAATCTTCTGCATACGGCACTATACAATACCGTACCATACAATACAAAACATCTACAATACAAACAGACGGCGGAATGAAGGGAAGGTGTACATAAATAAATAAGAGGAAATGCGTATGAATTGTGAAAAGTTTATAGCGGTAGAATACACAGTACACAGGCACAACTATCTCCTTGTATGTATACACGCAAGAAAAGGAATGAATGGAGATATGCCTATTTATATGTATGGGCTGACTGGATGGGGAAGAAGCACGGAAATTTATGACTACAACCACATTTTTCTCGTATTCTTCCGCTTCTTCCGCCTTCCATGCGTCTAGTTCTTGTTCCTGAGAAAACTGATATCTGAAGCTGATGCTACGCTTTTTTTCATTGTGGCCCGTATTTTGTTGTGTTGTGTACTTTGTGCTGCTGTTGCTTTCTACTACCTTGATGCTGTTACCAGGCTACTACTTTCACTATCTATTGCTCCTGCTGCATCTTGTTTTTGTTGTGTGGCTGTTGGTTTGTGCTGGGCTAGAGTTGATAGTTGGTAATACTCTCTCGGAGAAAAATTTAGTGCAAGTTTGCCAAGGATGCAGAGAAAAAGAGAGATGGAAAAAACACACAAAATTGGCATCACTTTATTACTGAGAGAGCCCATTCGGGTAACGGAGCAAATTCATCTCAACAAAACATAATGTAATAAATATGACTCGGAATTTCTACAGAGCACACAGTATGCCCGTACCCGTACCCATACCCATGCCCATACAAATACACACACACACACAATTTTCTAGTCTCTATTCTCCATAGTTACTCCTTCCTTGGCTTACACACCGGATGGAAATTGGAATTGAGGTAGTAAAAGTTACATCGCTCACGACTCGCCAGCTTGCCTGGAAGTCTCCAAGTCTCCGAGTGGAGAAGCAAGTAGGAGTTTAAACCAGTCAATAAATTTTTCTGATTACCCTCTCTCAATTTCTCGCCATATTTTATTCCCGTTTTAACCCCATCCCAATGCGGAGAAACTCAAGGGAGGAGCGACAGCCAAAGCAAAAGTCGGAGAGGATTCAGCCATACTCATATGTATATACATCATACATAGGTAATAGGTAGGTAGGCCTTTATGGAGAAACTAAATTCGGAAGCCAAACAAACGCCTTTATACACTCACAATTTTTATACCAAATCTATTCATAGTCTTTCCCCCTTTCGATTAGCTTTTCTTCCTTGAGCAACTCTCAATTTCTTGTCGAAAAGTAGCAAAACTAGCAAAAGTGGGAAATCCAGCTGAACTCTATATTTATTTATAGCTTTATGTTCTCAATGTTGATACAAAATATTATTGCATTCACATTATACATGTATGTGTCGAAAAACAGAGCGGTTGAAATGAACATAACTGTACCCACACTAATTCAGCGGTATTCATTCATTTCCTCCAGTTTCACAGCTGTGAGGCTTTAAATGAAGGCCAAATTGCTTATATGGGCTTATATTTAGTTACACCCGTATGCATAAGGTTTCTGCAGTCCGTTGATACTCAATGTGATGCAAAAGTGCTTGCTTAAATTTTCGGTACAACAACATACTATCCTGTATTTCTTAAAAAAATCGGCAAATTGGCAACCCCATGTCGATTTTTACTCTAATTCTGCACAGTTTGGAAAGCCTCTGTAAAAACTCGCATGAATACAAACATGAGTATTAATGCGTAACCTATAGCCATCAATTCACAAATAAAGAATTTGCAGAAAAAATTCTCTGGACTTGATTTAACCAACCTAATATTTATCAGTGCATAGTTCACATACATATGTGTGCGGTGAGAAACTGGGGAGGATAAAGAAAGAGACAGAAAGAAAGAGAGAGAGAATAATAACAGATCTTCACACATAACTATTAGGAACTGTGTATAATACGTGTATCCATACGTGGATCTGGCATGATGTACGTAATCTAGTGCAAAACGTAGTGCGTGAAAGTGAAAGAAATATGAATACGAAATGTCATTTGCCACATTAGAATTTGATAGATGTACTGCTGCCGAAAGAGAGAGAGAGAGAGAGAGAAGGATGGAAAGAATGGTTTTGCTCGAGGTTGCCTTGTCTGTATACTGTATATATTTATGTGCCTGTGCCTTGCTTCTTGGTTCAATCCATTCATTGCGGTCTCTCTCACAAATACAGAACAGGGTCTATAACTGCCTTACCCATGGCAAAAGTTAAAGTCAAATTCAGATTCAACATCCACTCTTTCAATCCGAGGCAAAATCCAGACGGCCCAATCCAAAATCTCAAGCTGAATATGAGCCTGGGTCTTGCTCTGGTCCTGGTTGCACATAAATTGTATATTGTACATTGTACATAGATGTGAAGCCACTGCCGTCGTTGTTGTATTTACTTGTGCATTGCGTGTATTTCTCAGCCTTTCTTTCAAAAGCTGGAATGGAAATGATTGAAGTATTGGAATTACACCCAGCCGTTTCTGACATCTTGACTGACATATAGCACTTTCAACTCTACTCGAGGCTTTCCAAATTCCTTTTCTTGCTCTTTCTTTCTCTATTTCTCTCTCTCTCTTTCTCTCTCTAGGTTTCAACGACACTTGTAAATTGTAAATCGTACTGTATTGTATTGCGTATTACACTGATATTGTACCGAGAATTTCACAGATCCAGATATGCTGGAGACTGCTCGGCTTGGTAAAATGGAATAAGTAACTCAAGTACGTAGTGTGCAGTGACAGAGGCAGATCGACCACAACATCGACAACATAACTATAGTTCAGATTTCAGATACTAATACAAATATAAATACAAATAGTACAAATAACTATACAAATTCAAATTTCCTACTAACCCCATCACAAGCTGGCTGCGTTTTTCATGAGGAAAAAGTGGCTCGTTGAACTAGATTCGGGAGGTTAGTTGGCAGTTACTCAGATTTTCGTATTCATATCTGTATCCGTGTGAATACTCGCTCATTTATGTGTATGTATCTATGTATGTCGAGACTCAATCTGAAAATTGAATGCAGCGAGGAAACCAAGTCATCGCCTTTGCCACTGCCATTGCTATGTATTGCCATTGACATCAAAATTGTCAGCGTCATTGCTGCAAACGGTATAGATAATCGTCGTCATCAACACGGACAAAGTGCTAAATATCGCGTAAATGAAAGTGCGTAATAATACGGAATAGAAAGTACAAGGGACAAGTCAATGAGTCTATACCGTGTTAATGTACATATATAGATATTTTCGAATGTGATTACGAGCATATTAATAATTTTGGAAAGTGTTTCCCTTTATGATACGTCGCACATAACCTTCAACTTTGCGTGTATGTATGGCGCATGTATTCGTAGTTTGAGCCAAAATTGAAGCGAATATATGTACTTGTACGGATACAATGCATGGGGAATGGGGAGCGAGAAAATGAAGAACAACACACAACAAAATTGAGGAGAGTCGTGTGAACATTACCATTTACGGTTTGCTAACTAAATTGGCAATTTAATCAGAATTTCAACCTCGTTTCACGTACCATATACCATATACAAAATACATGCATTATAGATGTATACTATGTATGTGAAAATTGTGGCCAGAATGCTCCATATTACAGTATTTTATAAAAGGGAATCGAGGTGCGAGTTATAAGAGTACATAACTGTTGCAAATGTATAACCTACATTACATTAGCCAGCCTCCAACTTCCTTTTGTATTTTATTTCATACATTTTATCTCGCTTGATGATGGAGCCGGAGAGACTATTAGCAGGCGATTCTCGCTTTGATTTCGATTCGATTCGGGCTACTCCTGTGCCCCGGCGTCCTTCATCATCATCATCATGCTCATGATGATTTTCATTTTCGTTTTCATCCTTGTGAATTTGAGTTTGATTTAGATTTTACTCCTGCTTTTGAGTTTGCTTTTGCTTTTGCCCCTTTTCGATTTTCACTGTGGCCTAAATTTCATTATTTAGTTGTGTCCTCCACACTCACTCATATACACATACACACACTTTCTCTGCTGTCTACTTCAGTCTCTTTCTCTCGGGCACTTGTACATTGTGCATGGACTATATGCAGTACACTTGAAGTCGAGTTCTGTATTTGGTTTGGTTAGAATGGAGCTAACGCCTTTTCCCATCCGGCTGTAAGCGAACGGCTTCAGTAAAGTATATGTGAGGATTTGACTAGGAGTACAAGTACGGCCGCTAATACTGCCGCGGGTATGCAACTACTATTTTCTCAGATTAAAAATGCATTTTTTACAATTTACAGCTCATGCTTTTCTTTCCTTTTAAAGGACGAAGAAGTTTTTTGTGTCGTTTTAAAAATTTTATAGTAGGCCAGTAAGCCGCTGCAACAGAAAATACGGCTAGAAAAAATACAGCTGAAAACATGGACAAGTAAAAGTTGTCCACCCTGTGCAACTTCCTTTTGACACGTACTCGGTGATACAACACCGTCGTTTGTGTTGTAAATTGCATGTAGAATGTACAAGAAAATTGGGGAAAGCTCGACCGCCGTAATGTATCTACATCTATCTATATAGACCGTTCCAACCTGTACAGAGCAGAACATAGCAGTAGGGAGCCATAGAGTAGCATCGTCGTTTCAACTGAAGCCGTAGCTTTATTTGTAGAAATTGCGAATATGTGATCGTACAGTGTATAACACAGTGGATAGTATACACCTACTGTGCAGTATCACACAGCTGGAAAAGGTGAGTGAGTTATATATTATAGAGTCAAAGTGGAAGTCTAGCTTGGAGACTCGACGGCGAATTCGAAATGTAATGCGAAAACGAACGCAAATGGGAGAGTGAATGCGAATTTGAATGCAAAATACTTCGGTTTCGGCGTTCAGGAAATTGACGTTGAAAGCCTCATATGAACGTCATATCACAATGAATTTGTATACAGTCGCTGTGCTGGTTCTCTGGCTCTGGTTTTGGTACTACTACTTGTATTCAAACTGGATGTAATGCAGACGTAAAATAAGAAAAGGTACCCGCAATCTTCATGCCTATACAATATTTATATGGAGAAAGCGTGGGACATTTTATGATTGCGCGTGCACGCAATATTCTCCAACCTCAGTCTCTCCCCGTCCAAATGCACGTTACCCATCGTTGAACAGCAAGCAGTTGAGAACAGAGTTGGCGGTGGGAAGTCTCGTGAAAGCAAACTAGCCTTGTTGACTCACGTCATTATAATCCATGTTTCAATGCTTACATACGTACATACCGTACAACGTTAAAGAATGGTGAGGTACGGTAGAAGTCGAATACGTACATGAGGAATATTTTAGATGTCAGATCCTCGATTCGTGCCTAAAGATCGAAGAAAATTAATAAATATGGGCAACTTTGGAGGATTTAGAAACGGTAAAAACTCGATTCAAAATTTCTTACTGAAGCTCCATTTTTTTCTTACGTATTGTCCTAACCTTTTGCATATCCATATTCAAATTCATTGAGGAGAAACGCGAAGAACTTGCATGCACTCAAGGAAGGTTGGATAAAAAAGGTGTAGACAAGCCCGTATAAATTTCTTAAAATAATGCGAGTCTCGTTTTGCTCTTTTTAACCTCGCCAAGCAAGACAAAGTCACCCAGAGCAAGGAAAAAGTAAAACTCTAGATTCTGTAGCATGCAAAGGCTAGAGAAAATTGAAGAGAGAAAAGAAAGGGTAAAGTATGAAGTAAAATACCTCCAAGACACAAGATACATACACATACATACTACATGTAATAAGAACATGGCGGCAAAATTGGTGGAAAATACAGTGTAGCGGAACGGAAGTATAAACTACAAATTGCAGACTAACTGTATGCGCAGTCAAAGTTTAAAGTGCAAAAGTTTCCTCTTAATTTTCCATTGTACTTTTCATTTCATTTTTCCTCTGGACCTCATAATAATATGTTGAAAAGAGAAGGGGAGTTGATATGAAGAAGGCCGAGGCACAAAAGAGAACTAGTATGTAGCTAAAGAATAAAGAAAGTAAGTTGGAATTCGTGTTCTTTCTCTTGTTCGTGCTCCTTCGTTTATGTATATCTTTGCACATTCTATCCCCGATTCTCCGGGCCTTTTAAATATGCACAACTTTTAAGGGTTAAGACGGAATTTTTCATACATGAAGGTGGAATAAAATATTATAATATGATGTGGCATTCTATGGTATGCCATGAAAAAATGTCGACTGTGAATTTCTCTGGAGCTAAATATATTTCGAGCAGTTGTGACGAAATGACTGCACAAAGTGTCCAAATTGTACCTACTTTACAGTGTATAGTGTACGTACATCGTACATGGTACATATTCACATGGTGTGCATACTTACATACATATAAATGGAAATGGAAATGAATTTTATGCATGAAGAAAATGCACTACATTTTTACATCCTGTTGGCGAAGGAGGAGAATAGGAGAAAGGAAATTATAGGGGCGGCTTTAAAACTTTCGAATTCTCCAGGTGTCGTTTTTTTCTGTCGAGATAAAAGCGGAAGGCGGAAATGTATGCAGTGGGAGGAATGTCAATGCTTGCATACATTATAACGTAACATTTTATATTATATCATATTGTGCATAATGTCGAGAGTGTATTAGATATATATGTATGTAGTGAGACAAAGTGGAATCAACGAAGGAAGAAGATTTGACAATCTTGTAAACTCTCGCGGGTTGTTCTCCGTCATATCTCTCAAAGCAGAAGCTACATATAATATGAAGTTGTTTCAGACGCTGTGAAAAAACTACCGTCCAAATTGAGCCAGACACTTGTTCAAGCTCAAGACGGATATTGTTAAATTTTATTTGCAGCCCGACTTGTTTTTTCATACATACATATGTGTATGTAAGTATGGTGAAGATTGGAGATACTGAATTGTAAACGTGTGAATGTGGCAGAAATATTATTCAGTGCTCAAAATGTTAGAATTACAGTACAGTTGGGAATAAACCGACTCTCCTTTCAATTGCAGATTTATTTAGGATATTGCACAGATGCAGAAAATTTAACTTCCGCTTCAATTTTAATGGGCTCGTGTAAGAGTCTAATTGTGATTCTGAAAATTTGCCTTCTTTTTTTAACTTTGTAATCTCCGCCTGATTTTGTCAATATTTCTGCACCTTTTCACCGGGGGAAAGTTGTCGCGGAGAAATCTCGTGTTTATTTTAAGTTTTTCATCCACACAGCGCATTCGTCATCTCTTACATGGACAAGGTGGTCCCTATTATTTACAGGTAGGGAGCCATTATTTATTTTCAAAGTGTTTGCCTCGTGACAAATATTGTACCCAATGGGGTGATTTTCAAGTTGGCTGTTTATGTAGTATGTAGTCAACTTCTGTCGAAACGCTAGCATTGATTTCCGTCTACCCTTGAAGTGCATTTCCAGTATGAAAATTTGATTTTTCAATGCTCAATACTGTATTTTTTCCAAGTTGATGGAAGTTGGACAAATTTTATCAAATCTGAAATTCGCATGAAAAAAGTAAAAATTTTAAAAAAGTGTTTACAAATTGCATGATATGTGTATGTATGTACTTTTTGTGCATATTTAATAGAGCGAAATATTTATCACTTGCACTTATAAGTCTGTATACATTATACATACACTTGCTAGTTGTGTCTTGTGACATTTCCTACTTTTCACTTTTTATCTTCACAAGTTTTGGCCACTCCAAATTATGCAAAGAAAACTTTAGACCGTAGTAAAAATTATGTATTGTACAAAGACTTTCCACGTTTAGATTTTCCCCTTAACCCTTATAGTTTACGCGTCTGTGCCTCTGAATGAAGTTAGACCTCGTATTATCGTCCCTCATATTATTACTCTACACTATACACATCATTATCAAAGTTCAACCAAATAGAAGGGAAAGTGTGAGTAGACATCAACTTTCTTTATTTTCATTTTCAATTTTTCAAAGAATTTCGTCCCCTCTCCGCTTATTATGCATAAATCTGTATAAGTAACTATTTCATATTCCCTTACGAATATACCGATGTGTATAAGGTATTAGTATCACCACAGTGCAAGGTATTAAAAGTCTAAAGTATAATGGCATTAATAATAATGGCCCCAACTTTTCTACCTCAACATTCGCCCTTAGTACATATAACATTTCAATGGTTAGTTTTCACACTTTTCAAAAGACTTTTACATTCTCTCCCCTCACTTCTCTCGCGCTCTTCATTATTATTAGTCGCGTAAACTTATAATAAGCCTCGATTGAGAAAATTGTGTGATATTGGTATTGACTTTATCCTTTTGACTATTGAATACATATAGTTGAAGAGTCGGAATTTTTCACGCTTTCCCTTCCCCTCTCCAAAACTATACATACAATGTCATAAAAGCTCCATGGTGACTTGATTCGGGGAAACTAGGAGGACATACAACTTAAAAACCTTGATAATGATACGGCGTTGGTCATACTTTTAGACCCCCAATTTTCCATTTGGCTTGCTCTTGAGTTATCATATAGCACAAAAAGCATATGGGTTATAATGTAGATATGCGTGAAGGAATTGAATTCAAAGTTGTTCGTTTTTAAGTAGCTGATGATGATGATGATGATCGTGGAGGCGGAGAAGGAAGAGGAAGATGAGAATGAAATGAATAGAATTGGAGGTGCACATGTCATGGTTTCATCTCAAAAGTGGCTGCTTGAGAGGGTGTTTGGTCTTTTGATATAATCATCATATCACATCAAATTATGTGGGGCTTGAGACTTGAATTTGAATTTGAGCTTGAGTTCGGGTTTGGGTTTGGGTTTGGGTTTGAGTTTGAGTTGGAGTTTGAGTTGGTTGCCTCCTTTTGAGGGCTTAATAAAACTTTTTGTCTATTGTGTGAGTCAACCCCACTTTGACATATGTACATATATGAATTCATATGAAAATGGGCATATGTCCGGGTGATATGCTCATAAAAGAATAAAGAAGAAGAAGAAAAAGAAGGTGACTCTATATTCGTACGTCCAACAACCTAAGGCCAGATTTCAGGCTCTACTCTATCCCAACTCTTTCTTTTTCTTGCTCGTGTATGTGTATGTGTGTGTGTGTGTGTCGTTTGCAAGTCTATCCGTTTCCATTTGTGAAATTAATCTATCTTCATCTTTCCCTCTTTACGGAAGGACGGGAAGGAGCTGGAGCACAACTGGAGAAACACGTTGCGTCGTTATTCTGTGTATGTATGGGATATATATGTATGAATGTGCAAAACATATGTAAATTTGTATATCTATGCACAGCACGCATACATTTTCATTGAGTGCCTTTGTCCTTGCCCATTTATTTCAGTCCGCGAATCATATATTTTAGCAAGTCAACTGACTGAGAGCAGGAGGAAAGAGAAAGAGAATGAGAGAGAGCGGAGCTCCGTTTTCGTTTCGGTTGTTACTCCAAATCCGCTGCTGAGGCTGATGCTAATACTAATGCTAAATGCTCATACTAATGCCAAAGTTTGGGATGCAACTCCCACTGTGCATGTGTATACAGTATACATGTATGTATGTAAGTAGAAAGCACACAGATAGACACAGAGTCGTGCATATTTTTGGCTGTAAAGTTGTCAAGCTGGCCAACTTTTACTTTTATGTGTATATGCATATGCATATTTGTGGAGAAGAAAAGTCCGATGCGCTTTCTCTCCTCCTCTTTCATTATCTTGCTCTTTTTCATCATCCTCGGATACTTATTTTCCCTCCTTTCTTTTATTCTCCCATCATGGTAATATTCGTAAAAATATCTAGTAAAATAATAATGTGCTTTCCCTATAAATGTGTATACACTATACAGTTATATGTTTACATATGGGTAAATATATGGGCGTAAAAGCTAAAGTTAATCAGTACATCCCATTCATGCGTATGTTTCTGTGTGTCAGTGTATCTATATGTGTGTATGTGAGTTTTATGAAGGTTGTGAAATGAAAATGAAAATTTATGCATCCATCTATCCATCATGGTTAGACGCGTTCTGAGACATGGAAGGAAACTGACGCATAGTTACTTTCTGTGAGAGAGCTAATAGTTTCACAAACTATTAACTTACCACAAGGTTTTTCCTTTCTCCGCTCCTTCCTTTCTGCACTAGTTGACTGCTGTCTCTTTCCTTTATGTTTATGCATGTATGTGTACTTTGTGCTTCTTCATTTGTCAGTGAATGGGAAGAGGATAAGGAGAAGAAGGGAAGTAAAAAGGATGGAAAATGAAAATGAAGCTAAACTATGTTTGTACATTGTGCTTGGCTTGTTTCTCTTCTTCGTCTTCGTACCCGTGTCTTGGTATTAGAAATTGGGCCCATCCAGCTAAATTGAACATTGAACATAGTATACAGTACACGGTACATGGAATCAATTTACTCAGAGCGATTGCTTCTGCCTCTATACGACGAACGAGACAAGCAGCACGCTTTCCAGTTTATCAAGAAAATTGACAATCGTTTTTTATTATGTGGATTACAGATACATACATACATATACATTATACATGCGGATTTTATTGTGCCGTACAATATAATACATTGTAAATTCTATAGATTGTATATACATACATAGATACAATTCACAATTTTGGAGGCAAGAAGCAAGCTTGTTGCCGCATGCTTCATGGAAAATTTTCCCTTTGTGTCAGCTAGTTAGTAGAAAGTCAAAATCACTCCCGTGTTTATAATCAACAAGGACCGGAGGAACGAGCCACCAACCATCAACCATCATTTCCTATTTCTTCTGGCTGGCTACAGATTTTCTATTTCTATTTATGATTTTGGGTGTGTTTTCCATGGTAATGTAAAAAGTAAAAATACATGGTTACTCGGATCGCTTGTGTCATTATTCCTCATTTGTGGTTTTTTAGACACATGTGTACAGTTTACAATGTACATACTGTTGTGACTTTATTTTGGGAATGAATGACAAAAGCAAAACATACTCACAAAGTAACGTAAAGTAACGTAGACACATGCCACAAAAGAGAGACTTGCAACTTATTTGGGTTATGAATGTTTACAATTTTGAATCAACCACAGCAGGGTATCAAAAGTACCTGCATGTTTATATTTTTCCTGAATTATTTAACGATCAAAATAAACAATTTTAATTTCATCCCACGTTGCCGTTATGATTTCCAACGTGGTAAACAAAAATCTTGTGGTTTTTAATTATGAGGAAACCTTTAAACCCAATAAAAAGTTGGCGTGCTCATTTTATTTATGTTTAAACTTGCTTAACATTTTTTGGTTTTTAATCTTCAACTTTAATGAATAAACTTGTTTTGCAGTACCAACGAAATTGAGGTTTTACAAGTAGAGAATCAATATACATCAATATACACCAATCAGATTACAGTATTTTCCGGTTTTTAATGTTTATTTTCAATAGACCTTGGAATTCAAGGTTTGATGCATCGAAATAAAGTACACAATATTGTGAGAGGTTTTCAAATAAACTATTCTGCTGGCGTTTATTTTCTCTTCGTCTGTATAGTCAACATTACTCAGTTCCACGAATTCCCATATTTTGAGTGAATACAGGAGAAATGTGTAGTTTGAAAGTAATAATTTATCTTTATCAAGAAGGCATCAGGTTTTCTTATGTTTCGTATACATGTGATGCGCAATATGAGATATTATATTATGTACACACATTCAAAATGCAATAAATACTGTATGCGAACACACCACACATTCAACTTTCACCTTTATTGAGCAAAGGAAGGCTTTACGAAAAAACCAAGGCTCAGGATGCAAAAACATGGACGTTTGATTTGACAGCCTGAACATCATATCTTATCCTATCGCACATTTGACTTCAACTTTATATCATATCATATAATATCATACACAAGAGTCATACTGATATGGTCTCAAGTCTACCTTGTTTACATACACAATAGCTTTGTAAATGTGCTGTTATACACATATCTATGCTATATTCAAGGTACATATTACACAAGAATTGTATCGACTCCAAAGTGTCACGACTCCGTTTTTGTTCCCCCCAAGGACTCTGCCCATGGCTCGTGTACATACACATTACACATTGCCTGAGCACTGAGCATATGTACATGCATACATTTGTACGTGTAATGCACAGGAATCCAACTTGTGTTTCTTATAAATATTTGATAAGAAATGGTATTGATCGTCAAACGTACATTTGGAGGATTGAGGAAGCACATGATTTAAATTTAGTCCCTGTATTCACCATTATGATTCCATGTCTTTGCCTCTGCCTCTGCCGTTACTGTTGTCGCTGCCTCTCCTTCTCGTCTTCCGCCATTGCTACTGGCCATGAAATAAACGTGAACGCCAACATGAACATGAACACGGTGAAGACGAGACGGGAGAAAGAGTTGCTCAATCTTTCCCTTATTGCTACCATGAAAGTCTATTGAGTCGACGAGAGAAGGGAATAGAACGAAATGGAATGGTATGGTATATGGGGAGTGAACTCAGGTCGAGTTCCACAACTACTGTACATACAATAAACTACATAGTTATGCATCCAAAAACACGTACATATGTATGTATGTACGCATACACACGTGTAGACGTACGTGCACTCTCTGTGTGTGCATATTTTGTATTACAATAGGTGCAATATGGGAATTCGGATGTGACTTCGTACATACCTAGATAAATGGATGATACACATACATACATACATAGTTTTCATGTGTATTACCTCAATGTATTAGGTGCATATACATAAGTACGCTAGCAAGATTTAAGCAAGCCTTGGAATTCCACCCTACAAATTTACCATAATGTAGCGAACAACCTGTGAATTTCAATTGGCCAGCCTTTCTCGCATCCAGCTCAGCAATCTATTTAGCCATACATACGTAGAAAATATAGACTATATTGTAGTGTAGCTTGTAGAATGTAGAAAAATTCTAGTGGATACATGTACACTGTACACCGTATGATGTGATGTGATGGCATGACATGACATGGCCAACGATCAGCTTTTAAATAAGAATGTAACTAAAGTACTTATCTGTGCGTGTACATACGCATGTCTAACTTTGTGTTGTTTCGTGATACGGACAACTACTGGTCTGGGCAAACATTTTAACATGCCTGCATGTTCACTCACAAATTCCCCGTATTACAATATGCATATTATGGTCGAAGGATAGATACAGTCCTAATACATACATGTGTAATGTATATGTATCGTCAAATGGGCATTCAACTAACTCAACTCAATTCAACACAATCCAATCCAATCCCATCCACCGATAAAATGCATGCGATCCAACGGCCTGTCAACTTTCTCTCGTGCCATTTTCACTCACGTATATGTATGTATGTAAAAGCGGAATGGAAAACTAATCGTGGGTAAACTTTTTCGCAAAACAAAACGAGGATCGCAAATTATCTGATTGATATCAGGGTAAATGTTTGTATGTATAATATGTACTTTATGCAATATACATACAGAACAAAGTTTGCTATTCCTTGCATGTGTGCTTGGTTCTGGAAATTGGAAATATGGCTCGGGTAGAAAATTTGTTGCATGTTGCATCATATGATTTTTCTTTGAAAGCTCTGCCATTACTACATACATATGTATATACGTATGTACATTTGAAATTTGCATTTTTATCCCGGTGAAATCTACACATTTATATGCATTTTATTCCCCCTTTTAGCTATCTCAAATTCAAAATTTACGACTCATCGTTTTCTCCCATTTTTTCAACTCCTTCTACATACACACATTGTACAGATTGTGTGTGGGTACAGGGTACAACGTTCTCTTGCAAATCCATTAGCTCTGCTTTTATCGAAGGTTAACCCGAATTTTTACGAGCCGACTGACCTCGGTAAATTTTCATTTGCTATTTCATTTCCTCTCGCCATTTTCTCCTTACCATTCACCTCCTTGCTTCTTTTCCATACTGTGTGCCTACTCCATTGATAAATCTACCTTAGATAAAAAAATTGTATTTAGATTGCATTACACAATTTAGAATTTCCTAGAAATTGGTTGCAAAAACTGCGCTCGCATCTCCCATCTTGGATTAATAACTGTTGCCATAATGAATACCAATAAGAGTTCCCCAGCACACGAATACGAATACAAATATGAATAAAATGTGAATTTTGAATTTAAATTTGACTTTGAATGTGGATCTATCTAAATAATGGAGGTAGATTGAGGTAGTTTCTCAGGTGCCGGGATAAATGAGTGTTTGGTGTTCAAAAGTCTATCCTAAATGTATGTATGTATATTCCAGAGGAAAAGAATCGGCCGGAATCGGGAACACTTTGGATACAAACATCTAGTTATTGTGCAGGTTAAAGAGAACGTTCTTGCAAAGACGGCACAAGCTCAAGCCCAAGCACAAGAAGCGGAGCGGAACAGCGGAAATTTAGTTTGCCTGCCTTCTGCCCATATACTTATACAATATAATACAAAGTCATTGGGTGAATCGATTAATTCCGACAACTATCATGTGCATACATTCATGTCTGTCTGTGTGAATGGGAGAAAGTCCAAAGTCGAAAATGCTGACTGTATAATGTACTTATATGTATAGATACTGCATAACCAAACCCAATTCCAATCTATCCATTCATTGGGCCGGGAATCGGCATAATATTCCATGTAACCGTTTACATTGTGCCTATACAAATATGTGGAATGTAGATATACATACCATAGATAGATACGTATTCCGCCATCGGCACTGCAACAGCATGAACTGCAAAATTAATTTATTCGCATTTGAATGCTCGTGTGTACTCAACAAACTACCCAATGTATT
>JAQIVE010001250.1:0-26432 GCA_034698285.1 Sminthurinus bimaculatus
CAGAGTTGCTGAAAGTTAAGTACAACGTCAGAATTTAGCTCGCCGTTTGAGTAGAATCGAATGAATTACCCTCAGTAATAACATTGATGATATACGAATCGCAGATTGTCAAAACTTACAATTTAAAGATTATTATTGGCATGGAATTGAATCATAGTTGACGATGTACATTATGCATGCATAATAATTCTGTTTTTACATTATATCGCTCTCTTGGACTTACAGACGCAAAATATGCATGCAATAAAAACTGCATACTTCATATACTGCATATTTTATTGTATGGAGCACAGAAAGAGATTTAGAATGTTGCTGAGGTAGTTACTTGGAAAAGTCAATCATTAGAGTTATTAGTATCTTTCCAAATGATAACGATGTAGATGTAATATATCTCTCTGTATGTGTAATGTGTATTCCGTATTCTGTATCAATCATGTTATTTTTTAAAATCTCCTAGTGTATAGTGTATAGGCATGTTTGTTGAGAAGGTTATTGGATTGGCTATGTTATTCATAAGGGGAAAAGAGAAATATAGACTACTCTTTGAAGTTTAGTGTTCACTCCGGCCTGTATGTACTTACATGCATCGAACATGAACTTTACTAGATATTATAATTGGCATATACTATACATTTATGTATGTATGTGATCGATGTAACGTCAATGATCTGGTTTTTCTGCTGCAGTAACTAGTTACAGTTGTTTATAAGTAAATACATGTGCAATGTACATGCTTACATACATACTCTTAGATTGAGCACTCATCAAGCTTCTTACTTTCCTTGTAATTAAACGAATGACGCCTTCATCTATGTGTATGTACTTGACTTGGACTTGAATTTTATTCTGTTTAATAAAAGCGTCGAACAAACAAAGAGCGAGGGTAAAGAAGTCAGCGGAAGAAGTAGAGTTTTAGGGGAAATTATGTATAATAATAGTAATAATAATTACGATTATATTTTATGATATTTAAAAGTCATTGGCAAAAGGATACGCACGAGTTTGATTGTTTGTAGTTTTATTATTTACCAAATGTCTGTAAACTGTGTACTGTGCACAGTGCACAGTGTACATTGTACACATGTACGTCAATTGACAAAGTATGTACATTTGTATTTGCACTGCAAATGTTGCAGTAGGGCGTATGCACATATCTATGTGCATGTGTTTCAATTAGCGATTGAAGGTAGACTTGTAAACAAGAGACAGTAGCCAGGTATATACAATATATACAGACACGTACATACTCTATAAAATAAAATACTTACGTTCAGAAACATATTTCTAAGTACAGAGTGAGAGCAGAACAGTAGTAAAATAGTATGTATATAGGAGCAAGATTGGAAGAGAGAAAGATGAGAGTGAGAGAATGCAAATATTGAAGGAAAACAGAGTGGCAAAATAATTAAAATTTGTGGTTTTGGATAAATTAATGAATGTTTAAGCACCCCAGCCTTTGACGTCGAGTAATGAGAGAGCAGAAAATAAATAGTCTTGGGCTCGTGGCTATTGGCTTTAGGGTTATGTTATGTTATGTTCCACTCCTGTTTCCTTTTCCCCTTTGTACATACATATATGCACACGGTACATGTTACATATTCGTACATATTAGCCAGTGTACGTGTTTGAATGCATGCATGCATGCATGTACTTATATTAAGTTGATGGCTGAACATTTTGAACACCATGTTCGTTCACGTTCTCCACTGTGTCTTTATGTGTATAATAGTCATATTTCTTTCGAACCAGCCTCATCTCACAATTTCTCTCTGTATCTATGTATATACTGTGTACAGTGTACAGTTTATGTTCTGTTTGTACAAAAACGCACACTTATACACACAACTGTATAAATGTGCTCTTTTGGTCTCTGTCAATGTGTGTACTTTCTGTATCAGGCTCAAAAACTCATCTCTGGAATATGTTGCTAAAGAATTTCAATAATTCCTTCCCTGTTCTTGTAAATACATAGATTGTACCTCAACCTATATGAGTACGAATAAAACTAATACGCACGTTTGGGATTTGTTCCCCTGTATGTGTGTAGTGTGTATGTATTATGTAAAATGTTTCTGGCTTCATAAAATCCATATAAAATGCACCCTTTTCATTTATGAATCGCTTGCTGTGCATACATGCATAGTTTTTATAGTTATTTGTACGTTTAAATTAGAAATATATGGTGCAAATAATAAATTAGTATGTATAGTCCATGTACACATGCGGCTGTGAATGCGAATGTAAAGGCAAAATTATTAAACTTAAATATCTATATTAAACGTTTGTATCTTTATGAATGTAGAATCTACGTACTTATGTATATACGTGTAGAAGAGCACGTTGATGAGGGACGAGAAACACATGAGCACGAGCACATAACAAGTTTCTATATAATATCTCGTTCGGTCTCTCCTTTCGAAAGTGATAGTGATTCACTATATACAGTCTCACCTTGACTTTCTATCTTCTATCCAAGATACAAGGTTTCGTTTTCCTGCCTTCCATCCATCTATTAATTGTTTACTAAATTGTACCATGTAAACTGAGCTATTAACATTTTATATGCGAGATGGATGGATGGATGGTTGGATGAAATGAAACGAATGTGAGGTCTCTTTTTCTGTACCCTCTCTTGTTCGTTCCTTGCTTCAAATTTGACGGCGTGTTTACTTGAGAGATCACCAAGTGACTTGAAACTTGAGAGTTCCAGCTCTAGTTTGAAGTTTAAAATTTGAAGTTTATGAACTGCCTGTTTAATCCTGATGTACACATTTAATTAGAGAAAAGGGGGTGAGAGAAAAGAATATGTGTGCACAACATTATAAATGTATACAGGGGATTTCTCCAAACTTTACACGAACTTCGACATTTTTATATGCTGCACATTCTCATGTGTATAGATCTTTTACGGAAATTTTACACCCTTATTATTTGTACTTGAAGAATACCTTCATGATTTTTTTCTCTATTTTCCAAAACACTTGATATCTAGTTTTACAATAAACGAATTTTTGCATTTTTGGATTCTCTGCAATTAATTTAGGTTAGTTTCAGATAACCAAATCCAAAAAAGTCGAACTCATAAAGTTAATAGTATTTTCTTGAACTTTGTCTTTTTGAAGTCAATTTGAAGGATTGAAGTCACATTTTCTATAGTTCCTATAAGTTTGTGTGAATTCGGATTAAACCCCCTGTATCTGGAGTGACATCATGACAGCCTGAAAATCGTGATTACTTTTTCTTTTCCTGTGTGTGTACATACATAAACTATGCAAACAGTTATATACACACTATGTATGTATCTGAACTGTATGATAATAATAATGTTGTAACAGTATTTTTAGTACAACAGCTTCATGCATGTGGTTTATATGATGTGTACTAAATTACGATCTGGTGATTAATTTCTTCCCGTAATTTGAATTTGAGAGTGATACTGAAAGTGTCGACGTGGAGTTTTTACGTGTCATTTTAAAATAATGGAATTTTGAACGCATTACGTCACCTAGTGTGGCACATACACACAGACTAATGTATGTATGCATTTAAGGTTCGTTGGCTAGCAAAGCTAAAAAGTACCCTTTTGCTCAAAATACATTCAAATTTTATATATCTACACCATAAAACCTCATTTTATATAAAATGATTAAACCTGCAGAAATTAGTTTGGTGTTTTTAATCCTAAGAATAGCTTCAGGTGAGTGCGGAAAAATTTGTGCATTTAACAATCCATGATTTCAATTCTTTTACCAGGAGTTTCGAACTATGAATTCTACCCTGTTGGTTCCTTATCAACTCGAAAAAATTGATTTTTGCAGTTTTGACTGAAAGCACGATACAAATGATGGAGGTCAAAGCATTTTAGTTTTGAACTTTCTTTTCCTGCACCAAGATGTGTCTCGTTTTTTGGCCGTGTATTCAAATTTCAGTCTGCATACTTGTGGCTGCTGCGAACCCAGTAGCGGAAGAAAGAATATAGAATTTATATGCATGGTTTGCACGCACATATCTAGTTTCGTAGACCGTTACCGTGCATACGAAGCCAAGATTAAAAAGTGGGCTAGAAATGAAGATGAGGGACTAATTATCTGTGTGAGGAAAGGAAATTATCTCATCGTTATGCCCTAATGTTGTTACAACTTTGGGCTCTCCTCTGCCACCAAAACTTGAGTGTAAATGCAAATTTTCTGCTCTGCTCCTACACCCATCACCGTTCCAGTCTCTGATGATACTACTCCACCATGTATCTTGTTTCCCTCGTTCATACTCAAGGAGCATGTACCATTGTAATTCTCTGTTCTTAAACATGTACTTGGACGCGACAACTGTTCCAAAGTTCCAGTCTTCAAATGCTATGCATGTACAATGTATTTTGTACAATCTCATACAACATATAGTATACAATATTATTTTCTTCCTGGTACTTTTATATGTTTGCTCCTCTTGCTATGTACTGCTCTGTTGAAAAATGTCGGTTTTTGTCTTTACAAAAATTATTCTTAATTGATTGACTTTTAAGCTTGTTATTTTAATTTGTTTGTTGTTGTACGTACATAATATTCCTGTGATGTAAAAAGTTCGTGCGACATTTAGATATCATACCAAATACAATGCGTGAGTATAGAACAATGCACCGGACTGAGATAAAGATAAAGCATTCTATAGATCTCATTTATAAAATGGACTAATGAATAGTCGTTCATTTGCTTGGCCATTGAACTGTGTGAAGAAGATGCAGTTCAAAGACTATTAAGCCTCTTTCTGATGTTCGTTGGACGTTTCTGGGACTCGAATGCCTGAATGCACAATAATTTTACCCTCTGGTTCCAGTCACTCTCCCTGTAATCTTTCTCGTTCGCTTTTTACTCAATGTGATGCCTGGACTCACACATCATCACACATATATATACCGATCAATTAACTAAACATTTCTTCCTTTCAAAGTGCTTTATTCTCAATTTGGAGTCAGAATATGGACTTGAATTACTCCTGTAACTGCACTGGACTCGAATTTCTCCTTCTAATTTGGAAACATTTGAAGATCCCTTTGGTCTTGGAGTCTGGAGCTTACTTTATTTTACACATGTAAAATATAATGCACATCTAAGTGTATAACAAAAACGTACATTGTATCATACATATGAGTGCAGAAGCAGTTCAAAGGTTCAATTATTTCAATTCAAGTTTTTCTTGTCCTTGTCTTTTTTGGTTCTTTGTCAATTAATTTAAACTATGAGTTTTTTAGTATCTCTGCCATTTGAATAATTGACTACTATACAGTATATGATGCAGTACTTTTTTATTTGTTCTCCACACACAGCTTTAATCCCAAAAGAAAAGAGCCAAAAACACCAGAAAGCAACAATAGAGTCTACACATACAGCGAAGAGAAAGAGAAGAGCAAGCCATTAGTAATTCCGCACCGTTGTATTTTACCTATGTATGATTTTATTTCATTTTTTCCCGAGGTCGATAAAAACGAACAGGAAGAGAAGTGAAAGGAAAAAAGAGAGTAAAACACACAACATAATATTATAAGGGGTACGGCACTGAATTTTTTTATTTTATTTTATGTCGGAGAGAGAGAGAATAGTAGTTTTTTAGAATTCATTTGAAATCCATGGTATGTATATGTCTACATACTCTTAACTCAGTCTAAGTATTTTGTGTGTGGACGATTCCACGCTCAAATACCAACAAGCAAAAGCAAAACGGAGAGAGAGAGAAAATGTAAAATAACAAACCGGGAAACATGCTCATACAGCAGCAGCAGCAGCAAACGGCACGGCAGATAGGTCATAGGAAAGGAGTTTTGGAATTGCTACTTCATTTCAAAGCCAGAGCACCTCTTTTTATTACCGTGTGTTTTTATGTTGAGTACAATGTATGTGTGTGTGTGTACTTACATATATTTTATGTATGTACACACATATATTTACCGGTAGATTTTCCCTTTGTATGTACATGTACATACTGTACGTATATGTATATTTTCTGCATGTGTAGATATTAACTGGATTTCAGAATATCCGAGGGAAATCGAAATTCGCTAGAATGCTGGAAAACAGAATATATGTACTTGGGACTGAGTTTTGTCCCAAGCTTAGATTTCTTATGTGTAAATACATAAATGTATGCATGTGTGTATGTGTGTTTGTGCGAGCATTTGTATGATAACTCTTGGTTTGAAGATATTATACAATATACAATAGCTTAGCAAAAGAGAGCTGCGGCTAAGGTTAAGGCTGGAGATGAAGATCCAACATCAGCTTTAGCTCCGCAACTGGAATTCTAACGGCAGAGCTATACCGTGTATGTTCAATGTACATACAATGTACAGCACTGCTGGAACAGGGAAGGAGAGGGAAAAGAAGCTGCGGGCATTGAATACCGACCAACTGAGTAGTTTATTTGCTATTGTTTTGGCACGTGCAAGGATTTTGAGCATTTAATCAGCTTGCGTAAATATTGGAAAATAATGAAAATAATGGAAAACTACGACCTATTAAATGTCACTGTGTGGTTTATCGTGACTGCAATTGCAAAGCTACCGCGAGTTGTTGTATTATTTTCTCTTTTATGTACAATATATGTGTACATCTATGGCTGTTTTGTCTGGTGCTAGCTCTTTTCTTCTTCTGGTTTTCTATCGAGCCTGTGTAGTGTACAGTGTACAGTACAGTACACCGTCAATATAGATGATCGTATCATCCTATAAAATCTGAGAGTAATTCTCTATGTCTCTCTTTCTCTCACCAGGTTCTGATTGCATTATTGCAATGTATGTATGTGTACATTGTGTATTATTAAAAGCTATTGGTAATATAGATATACAGATAGCGACAAGTACAATCACAAATACCAATACAAACACGTACAGAACAAGACAGAGATAGAAACGGAAAACTTTATTTTAGAAGTTTTCATCCGTACAATTTTATTTTATTTTATAAATGAAAAAACAGCGAGCGGCTCTATTTTGTCTTGTTTTTCCTTGTCTATTTTCTATTGTCTTTGTCTGGTAATATACCTGCCTCTTCCTATATAAAGGTGTACAGCACGGGCTGCCAGTACCTATGTATATATTGCAGAATTCTTTGGCTATTTCATTTTTATTACTTCATTTAATGCTTAATAGCATCATAGATAGACAGAACAAGTATATAATGTACAGAGGGTAGTAGAATAGTTTAGACTTTTCCAACATTTTCCTCTGACTTCTTGGTCCGTTTGTTCATCCGTCTTCAAAATTGGTTTACTAAACCGAGGACTTGAGCTGAAACTAAAATTAGTGAGGGGGTCATCGTGGAATTTGTATTATTGTATTATTTACTTCCATCTATGTATATCTGTACGTTTCCACTTGCGGCCTGACTGAAAACGTATTGTAACTATATTAATTTCTTTATGTGTTTTTTCTATTCCTGTAAGAATGAGGCGTAAAAACAATTCTGAACAATTGTCCTATTGTCGGTCTGTATATATTATTGCATTATGTATGTATGTAGTATGTATATATAGGTATACTACATAATAAAAAATGGAAAAGTACCTCATTGTAACAAAAAAACAGAAAGAAAAACAAATGAGTCTAATATACCATAATCATGTACGACAATTGCGTTGTCCTAGAAGTTAAATAATATTAGAAGTATTGAGTATGTACATATGTTACAACCTACAAAGTCCATTATCAGCAAATATTGGATGCATACATACATACATACATTGTATATTGTATACATATATAGGCACGTTTTATTTCTTAATTTCAGCCCGACTTTGTTTTAATTATCTCTCATTATCTATTAATTGTTACGGTGGAGGAAGTTATTTTGTATAATTTACTACACACACACACACATTTAACGTTGATGAGGGATTATTTGCTAGATTAGACTTTTAGTTTTTGAATGGAATGTCAGGGAAATCTTTATTGCTAACATTTCACAGAGTAATTTGTTCAAAGAGTTCAATGGACTGCGTCCCAGTCCCAACCAAACATCCAAACTTCATCGTAGACCAAATTCAAATGCTTATGTACTCAAATATGTATGTACATGTCATGTACGTTACGTATTACATACAAAGGTAATGTACAAAGAGCGGCTCTGTATAATAATATCGTTATTATTATTATTTTTATTTTTCTCTATGATGGAACTTGATAGATGTTTTTGTGTTAGGAAAAAGATGAAGAGAAAGAAGGAGCAAAAAACTGTTTTTCAGCTCGTAGGTGGCTGTAATTAATAACGAACTGTGTGTGTGTGTCTGTGTGTGTATGTATGTGTATGTATGTGAGGTTTAGACTATAAAGAGTTGAGCTCGGTCTAAACGAGTGCGTTACTTTAGTTCATTTCACGAAAAACGTGAAGTCGACATTCAACTATACCTTCATTATGCTCATTCAGACCGACTTTCGAGAGGAACAAAGAAAGACCAAGTGGAAGAATTATAAAAAAATCCGATGGATTTATGTGTCTTCACATTTACTTGGAACATAGCACAAACCTAACTAAATACACACATCTCCTTCTATAAAATATATGAATGGCGTGTATTTGTGCTCGTTCTATTAAAACTGGACCCCAATAACTGATTCTTGAGGTACAGTAACAGAGGTATACAGAAACTTCGAGGTAGCTTAAGGCCCTTTTTTGAGGGAGTCGAATTTGACCCGTGACCTTGACGTGACCTTTCAGAAGGGGTTTCACCAATACTTGATGAAATTCTTCACAAATTAATGGATTATATATTCAATTACATCTAATAAAGAATGACTAATGATTCAAAGATCATCAAGTCATAAATAGTTAACGAAATGGTAGTCTCATGTTATTTTCGTTATGACATAAATACACGCACACTCTAAAATCCACTAAATAGCTGAAAACTTACAGAAACGAAAGGCCGCGAAGCGGTCTCCAGTCTTTTTTGTACACAGTAATTAGTTAGATCAAACCCTTATTTACTCCAAAAAAGATTATTTATTTACCTTTCGGGCCTGTCTTTCTATCTCTCTGTGTGTACATTTTTGATGTAAACATCATTTCCTGATGGAAAATTATATCATTATACATAATATAATATAATTCTAAAGCTCTCTCTCTCTCGAAATATTCTAATATCTACAATCAAACGTCCATTTAATAATATATAAGTGTGGGCTTGCTTACCTTTCCATATGTATAATGTATAATATTTACATAAATACACAAGAAGAAAAGAAACCTGGAAAACTGGACCTCAAAAAAAGATTCTTCGTGTATAATGTACAATTATCTTGGTGTATAATTCTATTTAACATTATACTTTTTTAGATTTATATACATATGCACAGTTCATTATGCTTTCTGTTTACTCTTCAAGTCCAAGTTCGTAGAGTGTGTATGATATGAGCTGTCTAAAATATGAATGTACATAGCAGAAAGAATTTACTATTTTATACACCAAAAGTACATATTAGATACATACTACTAATAATACTAATGCGAATCATTATTTAGTATATAAATTCCATAAAATAAATTACGAGTTTGGGAGGCCGTTTAGTGTTTACTCGTACATATGTTATGTTATGAGTTTGTCTAAAGTCAGATCAAAGTATCGGGATATGCATATGTACGTACATATTCGTAGGCTAATTTCTATGTTACACGGTGTACAGTAGTGAATTATGCACACACAGGGAGAAGTTTTTATGTAGTCAAAAAGTAAATCATGTCCATTGGTTATGATTATAGGGAAATTATGGTTATAAATATATGCATTAAGAAGGTATATCATGGAGTAAAGGCTCATTTATGTATGTACATGCAATACATGTGTATTATTTGTGTGTTGCCTGCATGAGTGAGAATAAAATTGCATAGAAATTATCGGGTACGGAGTGCGCATTGTGTGTGTATACTTATGTAAGTAAGTATACACGGACACACATGCAGACAAGACACACAGAAAATGGGACTCCCTTGCGAAATTGCACCTAAGTATGATAGGTATTATGTAGGTATTAATTAACAAATATTCGATAGACAGATTTTTCTCCTCTTTATACACACACACATACACACAATAGTTCTATACTAATACTAATAATATATCCTATTATTGTTGTTATCGTGATTACGACGATGCATATAGATGTGTGCATACATGCAATAAAACACTAAAATGATTATTCTATTGATTAATCCTCGGCGATATTTTTCATACATATGGTCGTATACAATATGTTTTGTATATGCTCCTTGTACCATAAAATTTAATCAAAGTACATATGCATACATACATGCATAGAGCAGCTCTGGTGAAATCACCCAAGCCATGTACATTAGTGCATTACATACACACATACACATACAATATGGTGTCTATACAGATTATTTACATAGGAGTGCATGAACGTGTATTAGAGATTTGCGTATACAGAAAAGAACATTAGCTATTTTAGTTCAATACAATTTATACGTGGAAAATGGGGGAGAGCGGTCTAAAGCCAGCTAAATACGATGGGAAATGAAATGAAATATGAAATGTTGCCATGTTTCTCTCATCTGTGCATTTGCCTGTACGTATAAGTATATCTATCTATGTACTATGTATACATATGTGTGTGGATTGTGGATGTATCTTCTACACGTTCACGATCATTGTAGAGCAATAAATCTGTTTTTCGAAAGATATTTCTCTCTTTCTACCTAATGAAATTGACTAATAGATTTTCATTTAATGAAGAAGGTCTTCATTGAAGGTTTTCGATTAAAATACATTAAAAAGCGGAGTTGATTAAAGGGAAAATGTTTCCACGTAAATACATGTAACAAACTCTGAATAGGTAGTCATTTATTCGCCAATTCATTCATAATTATTGCTCAAAATTCCTAAATGACGATGATGGTGATGGATGCTATATACATACTGCAATGATGCTCTGCTCTGTTCTACTGTACATATATCTGTATCTATCTGTAAACACCAGGCTTGAGCTCATCTGCCTTTTCAATTTTTTCCCAATCTTCCCGTCTATTCAACTTGTGTAGCAATATTACTAAAACCTTAAAACCAAGGCAATGTTACTGGATGGTGTGCGTTCCTATTTAATAATAAAAATAATGGTATTACCATTCAATTCAATTGGATTTTGGATATTAGATTGCCCTTTTTGTCTCTATTATGGCTTTTACTTGCTTGTCATACTGAATAAATCATTATGCAAAATTTTTGTATACCAAAAGAGCAAAATCGATTTTAAGTTGGAAAATTTAATTCCATTTATTTTTTAAACGTAGTTAATTCTTAATTTTGCGTAGCCGTATCCAAATAAAGAAAAATATTTTAGTTGGATGATAATATTTATAAAAATTTCACATTCATCTCAACTCTAAATTATGCTGAAAGGGTTTCAATGTTGGTACATTATAAATATATTATGATTATTTCCTTTCCTTTTTTGTGCCAGAGTCGCGTTATACGTATGCGCTCAATGTATGAAAACAGAAATATACAGTTAATGTAGAAAAGTCATAAAAATGAGTAGCTAATAATGTAACTATTATTTGGCATTTGGATGGTATTTTCCGTAACATGTATTACATATTACATGTATACACTATACACATAGACTGCCTATTTATGTCAGTCTCAACTCCTCTCTCGACCAAATTGATTTATTGAGCTTTGAATTTGCATTGTAGCACATCGGAAGTCAGGATACATACCGTAAAGTAAGGAATAATAATATATGTTATGTAGGAACTCTCTGTACATTTGTTTATTGCCTCCTTTCCCCCTCCTTCCTCAATGTTCTCTCGTTTTGTTCTCGCTTCAATTGCTCTTATACATTCTATAGTTTTGTATCCTTCTTTCCTTCTTTTTCTATTTTAAATTCCCAATGCGGAAACCACAGATCATCGTTTGAAACATTAACTTTTCAACTTCATTTGCATCTGTACTCTATATACATACAATAAATGCACATATGCATCTATATTATGTATATGTTCAATGTGCATACAAGCATAGGAGAGTGGAAAAAAAGGAGGAAGGGAAAAAACTATGGTTGATTTCCTTTTATGCTATTATTACAGTAGCTTGATTATAAACTTTACACGTTTCTTGATGCACATACAACATACGTACAGCCACACAGTCTGTGGAAATGCACGTCTCAACTGTAATATGCAGACTTTGGCCAAATGAGCTGTGATGGAAAAAAGTAAGGTTCATGACAGCTTTAGTTTTAATTAGTGGATTTGTATGAAATTGTCTGCTGGCCATACACTATGCAAGATAACATATTCATTCTTTATATTTTTTGTCCTTCCATCAACTTCAATTTGTAGGAAGGATCCTTGTGTAGAATGTCAACGTTTTTCCAATACTTATTCTCCTGTAGATGTAATGTCTTGTGGGCTTGATTAGGAAGACTTTTTAAAGGATGCAAAATGTAAAATTAAGGGAGAAGAATATGAGTAGAAAACCATAAAATTCTAAAATGAAAGTGAAAGATATTCGTTCATGCATAGCTTGTGCAAAGTCTTTGCATTTATACACCATGTCTATATGTATATAATATATACTGTGTGTATAATGTCTATAAAATATTATCAGTTAACTATGCATACATATAAGGCTAATAAATTTGTACATTCCATAATGCGAAACTTTACGTCTGAGTCAAATAGAGAGAGAGAGAGAGTGTGTGTGTGTGTGTGTATGAGGGAGAGAGAGAATCTTCCTTCATGATGTATATACGTTGTGCTTTTGTCTGGTCTGCAGAGAGAAGGAAAGGGTTAAAATTTCGTTTAGATATGGAATACAATAAAAGCATAGCGTAGCGAATTAATCATGCTGAAAGATAACAGGAACGATTTTTTTCTTCCTCTCTTCTTTCTGATTGCCATCGTCGTTGAATAATAGATTGTCAGTGCTGAAGATCGTTTAGAGTTGGTTTGTCTGTGTGTGTGTGTTTGGAATCCAGTGATATTTTGGCTATTTCATCTCTCTGTCTTTCCTCCAGCTGACGATAGGTACGGTATATGTGCAATGTGCATACATACGTATCTACATTTATAAAATTATGAAGACATAGGAACCGCTTTTACTATTTCTATCACTATACAATATTATCTCTGGAACTCAGAATCAGTTGGTGATGGGCAGTTTTGTACAATACATATACGCAGTATGTATTTTACCATATATTATAAGTATACATTGGTAGATACGGATTTGATGTTTGAGTCTCATTCAGGGCGATAATATTATGGAATGCCTTGTATCATCCAGTTATGTTTCTCTCCCTGCGTTTCTAAAACGTACGTACGTACATATCAATGTGTATGCATGGAAATTCAATTGTAATGTATAGAATCACAGAATATGTCACCGACTATCCAAATCGCTCTCAATTTATGAATTGAATTACCTCCACTAGTTTATTGTGAATTTAGATTTGAATTATAATCACAATTTTGGGACTTTCTCCAGACTCCAGAGATGCCTAAGTAAACGTTAAACGTATTTATACACGGCAAAAGCAAACAGAGTGAGATAGATAATGTGTAATTCTATGTGTAATAATAACAATAATAACGCTTGTCAATAAGTTTTCTATTTCAATTGCAAAACATGTAGAATAATCGTCATCGTCGTTTTAGACATCATCACCGTCGTTTCCTTCCTCTTCGTCTCTCTTTTACGACAATCCTCAGAATGCACAATGATCAATGCATAGACGACATTGCATTTATGTACATTGTATGTATATAACGTATACTTATATGTACCTATTACATCTCTCTATGATGATGACGTACTATATACTAAAAAGATAGATAGGGCTAGGGATAATAATAATAACAGAATAACAGTAAATGATATGAATATGATGTCTGCTGCCTGGTGAATTGAATACGAATACGAACCTAGCACAATGCCAACGCCAACACACACACGAACAGAAATAGATGATGCAGTAGACACCTCTCTTCCTTTATTTCTCTCTACTGTCTACATATTATTATTATTATTTCTATAGTATTTTGATATCATGATCATTTAATCATATTAGATTTGTCTGAGCTCACACTCACACTCTCGTACACAAAACCCGGTATGATTCTCCATTCTATTCTATTCGGTTCTATCCTGTGTATTTTGTACACATTACACATATTGAATTGCGATGAAAAGGTAGGCTTTTTCCGATGTGTAAATTTGTATGAAATGACTGGGTGAATTTTATCTGTACATAACGTTTACTGTTTGGCGTGTGTGTATGTGTGCGTGAATTTTGTGCGTGAGAATGAAATACATGATTTGTACGTATAAGTACATACATATTACATATCTATCTGTAAAGTGTGTGTAGTAAATAGATCCATAATATAGGAAAAGGAAGTGAGTTGATGCGGACAGTTCTATAGCTCTAGTGTTAGTTTGTTAGCTTGTACGGACCTTGTGGATTGAAACGAGGTAGACAGATTGATTCAAGTGAGACCCAAATTTGCGTCATGCATATTGCATATACATAGACACATACTATCAACAATTTATACCATAATATCTACAATCTACATGTACCTAACCGGCAGTAAAATTTACACAAAAGTCACAAAATTTCAACTGAGCTTAAAACCGAAGAAGGTACGAACCTTTTTGGTATAAAAGGCGTCAAGTCTAAATACATCTTCATATCAGCGTGTATATTAAGAGCATAAAATAAAATGATGGGTCAATTCTATTGATTTTGAAGATCAAAATATTTGTGACATTTTTAGCAAAGAGGAAGTTTGGACTGGATTTTATGTACAAGAACATGTTTTATTGTGACATTTTACTGGACTGTAGTTGGCTTGCACTTAGTTCTGACATTTCTAAGTATTACAAGTTTATGTACGTACACATGCAGAGTTTTAAAAACGGATGAGTATTTTATTTGCATCAAAATGTCTTTCCATCATTTCAAATCGCAATCAGACAAGTAGGAATGCTATATATACTGTATAATATAGATTTTAGGGTTGTACGATGTCCATTGACGTTTGTGAATATTATGCAATATCAAACATTGTACAACATATTACTTTATTACAAGATGTAAATAAGTATCAAGGGAAATGCAGATACAGATACATCGTTTTAGGGTGGAAGTGTGAGGTTTCTCTTTTAAAATGGGGAGCTACATATACATATAATATATAGGAAGGAAGAGTAGGAAAAGGACTAGAAGGAGAATAATCCTGTCCCCTCTCTTTCTCTCTCTCTCTCTCTCTCTCACCCCCTCCAAAATAATCTTGATTACATGTCAGATTATATTGAAATATGACTTAAGACTAAAAAATCTAACAAATAGCCCCATGACGTCAGGAATCGATTTGAAAACTGTTTCCAACTATGCATACATTTGTGTGTTTGTGCAGACTTATAATATGACGATTCTTATCTACAAAATACAAATGTATGTATAAATTTGTATGTATATATGTTTGCCTAAGTACCTGTTCCTATTTTGTCAGTCGTCAACATCTACGAGTGTGAAGTTGATGTACAATACATTTGTAATGTGTGCATCAGTTTTTGTCAGATTGTCTCCTTCATTTCCTCCTTATACGTTTTACACATATCTTATTTATTAGATTTAGTATGTGGTGATGTATGTAGGAATCCATTCAGTACAACTGAATTGTATGACTGTCACCCAGATTGCAACTAACGTGAAGAAAGACTGCGATGTGCATTGCATATGAACAAAATCTCTTATGTATGGGCTCACATAAATATATCACATATTGTGAGTTATTATATATGTACATACGTTGAAAGTTGTATAGGAATAAAATATAAAATAATGCTAAAAAATACCGACATGCATTTAATTGTATTTTGAGCGCACACACTTTTGCCATTTTGTGAAAAGCTGTGGATGTAAAAGCGGGAGATTAAAAGTTGGAGTAGACGAACTCTCAAGAGCATAAACAAAAAAAAACTTAACAATTTTGCTAGAGAATCGTGTTTGTGTTTTGTTCACTTGCTGTTTTGAGCTGGAGTCGTTGTCTACCATGAAATGATTGGAATGAGCTTAATCGTTATTACAAGGTGGAACTAATGGATTTCATTGTTTTGTTGAAAAAATTATATTTCTTGTCACAGAATATTAAACAAGCACTTGACGTGCTGAATTTGTAAGTTTAAATTGTACTGCGTTTTTATCTTCTTAAACTATTCAAAGCGGGAAATACTTGGATTGACAATAATTAAAAAACTTGGTTTCAATTTGTCTGCCCTTGAAAGCAATTACGTATGTATGTACAATAACTGCGGATGGTCTGCTGAAAGTACATTAATTTCAATAAAACGTCCGCTTCAGCTTTATTTTCATTTAGGAATTGTATTGAATTTGATAAAAATGGTCCAAATCAGATTAAGACAAGGGAGAGATACATGAAAAATACGTACAAGTACATTTTATACATGCAGCTTAAGTGTTTAACTTCAAGTTGAATCCTGTTTTCAAACAATATTTTTTGAAAATGGGTGCTAAAAAGACGCATGTTCAAAACATTTTAAAGTGTTTCAACAAACACCTAACGTGGATGTACATTGATAAATATTATCTGTACAATTCAATGTAATGCAAATATGTATCTACACGAGAAAGCCAGGAGGACAAAAATGATTTTGTACTATTTTGAATACAATTACACAAATACGTAGTATAGGGATGAGGATTTCATTCATATATAGTTACAACATATCTGGCAATATTATTATAGATTTAAACAATGTATAAACTGCTTATTGTTAGATAACGGGAATTGTGTAAACTAATACAATGCTGAATGATGAATGATATATTGCCTTTAAATCTTGTTAAATAAGAGGGAGCAAAAACGTCATTAGATGGAAATGCCATCTGGTAATTTCTTCCATGTAATTTTCTCTCTAATTCTCCCTCTTTCTCTTTCTCTCTTCTGCTGCGTGTGTGACTTTTAATATGCACTCCAATCATTAGTCATCATCAAGCACACAGTGAAGTGATAACAATGATTTTGTCAGTCAGCTTGCATATAATTTAGCACGCTAAAAGAAAGGCACAAAATGAAGGAGAGGCAACAGTTTCAAAAATCCTTAAAATTACATCCACTGTTCTTTTTCGTTTGTTTTTGTTTTATGTATAAAGGCTATATGTATAGACAGAGTTCTGAGAGGATAACATTTACATTTGATCGTAAATACATGAATCTTATCGATTTTCCTACTCTTTTCCACTATACATGTATGTATGTATTCTTCTTCCAATTTGCCTGTTTTTTCTTGTTATCTCCTCTTCTGCGAATATATCAGTGTGTATATAAACATATATACGATATTTTACTATGAATGTTTTTTGTGTTTTTCCAAAAGAAAGTGAAAGGGAGAGTTGAGAATTGAGAGACTTTTTTCGATCTTTTTTTCTTCTCTCTCTCTCCTTCTTTTTGGAGGGTTTCAATTTAGAGCTTTTGTTTTGTTTCACTGGCGGCACTATACGATATTGCATAATATAACCAACCAACATACATATGTATATTACTTACGTACACGAGAAAGAAAATGAACGGGTTTGCAATAAAACTCAATGAGCTTTTCAAAGTCTTAAAAAAGTTGAAAGAGTCTCGACTTAGAACTGGATGCTTTGTACAATACTTTTTGCAGCAGTAGAATTTCCAGAAGGGAAAATTGTAAATATCTCTTTACATTTATGCGTACAAGTACAACATTATGTGTATGTATGCATGTACACAACCGCACAAGTACAATAGAATCCATCTAGTCTTTTCAAATTATTCTTTGTGAATAAGTTGAATGATTAAGTTACGACAACGAGGATGGTGGCAATAGGTCTTTTTTATGCATGTGTAACGAAACACAGATAGCAACACAAAATAAGTAAGCGGAGCAGTTTTTCCAAACTAATAATTAATTGCAGATGTAACTGTAATACTTTTATGATTTCCCTTGGCTTTCTGAAAAACTTTGACAAATTCAATAGTTATTACATGCAGACATGTAAGTAATATTGCCAGCTTTTATATATGTGCTACAGTTTACGTTTAGGTAGTACAAATATTATTTGCACGTATACATACTCGGCTCGTTTTCTATTGCATTTTGACATTATAATGTAACGTTCAGATGAGATGAACATAGTTAGTGAAATAAAACAAAGAGCTGTGTTTGGGAAAACTTGACTTTTATTGCATATATATAGCAAAAGTTTAAATGTCAAGGACTGAAACTGGAACTATGGAAAAGGAGAAAGAAAGCAGGGACACATAATATAGCAAGATTGAAACAGACGGGCCCATAACCCTTTAATAATGTGACTTACTTATTTTTAACAACCGAAATTTATTCCATTCATTCTCTGTGTATACATTGCATACTACATCTCTTATACGATCTACAATCCAAATCCAAAATCTATAAATTGACTGGGTCCTGTATGCTAAAGAATACACATATACGTACATTCAACACTGTATAATGTCAAACGTAGGAATATAATTTCACAACTCGTCATCAAAATGTTATGTGTAGTTGGAGCTGGAGAATTGGCTTTATGTCATGTAATACGATATAATACAACACATAATATTCGTCGTTGTATAATAATCATCGTGTATGTGTACTATGTATGTAATATGTAGGGAGTAATGAGAAAAGGTTGATGGTTGAAGGAGGCAAACGTAAAATATAAAGTAGGAAAAAGAGAAGGAAAAGTTGTAAAAAATTGGAACATTCTATAAATATGGATCCGTTGTTACTCCAACTCCCCTGTCTGTTCTCTTTCCTTCTGTTTGTACAATATACAGATATAATATCTGTATTACTCTACCACCCACGAATATGTGTGTGTATGTGCAATAGGTTATCAAGGCTGCGAGTTAGTTTAGTGAAAGTGAGCGAGTGAGAGTAAAGCAGAGAGAGAATGAGAGTGAATGGCAGTGTTATTGTGTAACCGGAATAAAAAACACAAAACCATGTAATCGATTTGCCATTAACTCTCTGCATATCATGCAGTCATACATGTAGATAGATAAAAGGTGCTGCTTTTGTCATCATAGTTGTAATGTTTCCATGTATAATGGATCATGTATTTATATGCACACATACAATAATTTGCCGTCAACATTGTAGAAATAGAAGAGAGCATTTACGTATATTCCACTAATTCCTTTGTTTTTATTTACCTTTTTCGCACCATGCGCGGATTCACGATAAGTACATACACATAATCGCTGAGTAAAACAAACAGTTTCAAATGCTGCAGCAGTAAATATGATCAAGTTTTAAAGAAAAAAGGTCTACAAATGTTTATGATTAGTCTTATGCTTTTGGGTGTATGTAGTATGTACGTAAAAGAATTTTGACGTCGTTTGTTTATTTGAGAAATATCAAGGAAATAAATGCCGTTCTTATTTTGTCGTGATTATGGATTAAGGCACTTGGTATGTAAGTGTTAAGTGTACTGTTCAACACCTATTTTGAGATTAGTATTTATGCAGAAGTAATACTGTATACCGCTGAATTAGACCGAAAGTATTGGATTGGGTGTAGAGTGGAGAGTGGTTCTGTCACTTGAATTTTTATCTCAAGTTCAAAGTTGACAGCAAACGAGGAAGGGGACGCAAAATATCTTTCCCCGTCACTCTAAACTCCATCCCCTTTCTCGAGCCCAATTAAATTGGTCCTTTCTCCACGAATCAATATTTTTCTTGGTCCTATGAAAGTGTTGTTGTCTTGGTGTTTTGTGTTTACATAGTATGCATATATTTTGTATTATGTCATTTAAAGGCTCCTTCTATGTATTTAAATTATCAGATTCATAATAACACGTACGTAATGTACTGCTATTGTACTCTATGACTTATTAATAGCATTGTAAAGGAAAAGGGACTGACAATACACAATACATCATGTATAGTGAGAGAAAGTTTAAACTACACGAACAAGTAAGTACACGCACACATCATATAAATGGTGAAAACTCATTTAACAGTGTCCCACGTTTTGCTTACACAGTACACACGAATATGACCGTTGTCACGGAGAGAACTGATTGGTAGTAGGTATCCATTATATATTATGCATGTATATTTGTACAATGTACATGTTACATGTATATGGCACCGACGGTGATGATTTAATAAGGATGATTGGATTATTTCTATGTATATGCATGCATATGCAATGCATATTATGCATATATTCGTTCTACATACTACATACTCAAGTATGTACATCCTTGTTGTAATAGTCGTACATGATGATATATTGTATGATACATGTCAACAACCATTAATGTTGTCTGTCCGTATAAATCATCGTCATCATCATCAAGCTAAACGTGTGTATAAATGAATCCAATATCCATCGGGCAAGTCAATATGATATAATGTATGTATATTAATGTATCTCATATTTTAACCCGGCGTACAAACTACACACACATGCACTCATGTTCAAAGTTCGTACTCGTTGAAAATGACGATAAAACTCTGAAACACGCTGTAAATACACAGAATCTATCAATGTAGATATAAGCAGAAAGAAAGAGTAGATCGAGTCAAAGTCGACAAAACAAAGCTATAAAATCAAGACGATATTTATTATGAATAGCGGGATGGCAACTTTTTCCTTTTTTCTATATGCCTTGTAAGTACATTGTACAGTATGTATATGTATGCACGTAAGTATGTGCAAAAGATGGATATCACTAAAAAGTAATGTTATCGGAGAAAAACGAGAAAAAGAAGTAACTAGTCAGAATACATAAGAGGGAAGGAAAAAGTTGATTCGACTATTGCACTGGCAAAATGAAAAGTATTTTAGTATATAAACACACTGCTGGGAGGAAGAGGGAAGGAAAGGAAAAGCTGTATAGCACAAGCAAAAGCACCCGGGTGCAAGAAGAGAGAAAGTCGTGTGTATATTCCGTATGGATATATGTAGTATATGTACGTGTTTGTACTGTATCTGTAGCTCATATCACAACTTTCCTACAGGGAACAAGCTCACTAGAGTGTGTCTGTGTGTAGATTCTAGATACATCAGTCAAATAACACAGACACACACACACACACACACACATAGTTAGGAAAGATATATCAGTGTGTGTAGAGTGTGTACAACACACAGTGCACAAACACACACATATATACACACAAATATGTAAAATGGATAGATATTGGAGAGAATTTACTATTCCTCTTTCCATGTAAGTAAATATATGTATGTATGTATAATGTATAGTGATATGTAACAGGATTGGAATCTTAATTTGTTGGGGATTTCTATAGGGCTGTTCCCATGGGTGGGGGTTTCAACTCCACCCGGATAACACCCCACATCCACGATCAATAGCAATCAATTTCGAAAATTCAATTACTGCGTTTTTCAACTTTTCCTCGAAAAATCTGCCTAATTGAAAATAAAAGAAGGAAAGAACTTTTTTCTGTGACTCTCTCTCTCTCTCTCTTACTCTTACTCATATGCATACACAATATATATACACACACACATCACACTTTCCCGAGGGCTTCCTCCTATATTTGTCTTCATAATAAATATATACACATACATTTTATATGTGAATACATATGTACATATATGTAGATGTATATGTCTATTTGTACAAGTTACTTTTTTGTATCCTTCAGCAACTATTATTACGTAGATGGTATAGTGTTACTTGAATCCATCTCCATCAGAGGCAGATTCAGATTCAGGGTATTCTGAGTCGAATGTAGAATGTATGTACAACGTACATGGACGCACCAGTATATATTTCCATGTTGGTTGTGCACCCAGAACCAGAATAGAAAGGGAGGAAAGAAAACGGAGAGAGATGCTTTTAAACGTTTACACTTAGGAACGTAATGTATTTGAATATAATAAGATTTACAATGACACTCACTCATTCACTCTTTCACTCTCTTAGATTATATGTATTTTTACCCGTGTTACACACTTGATACACGATACATTGGAACATACACACTACACTACACTCACGCCATGTATTTACCATGTACGATAGGCACATGCGACGTGTGCTTGTATGACAAAGGGACTGAACTGATTGTATTGTCATTTTATTGTAGTAGTGTAGTGTGTGTATTGTGTATATATCTACTTTAAAATGAAGGAATACACACACATACACATGTCTGAAGGATATTATCGGTTGGCAAGAAACGAAAGTCAGTTTACAACCCCTTAGCAGCTATACACTTTTTTAACTGTAAATTTATAAATTAATACATAAGATCCTAAGTTGTAGTCTATAAGGAACGACTCTAGATTTTTGAACTGAACAAAGTCCGAAGCTTTTCTTGCTTTTACAGTATTCAAAAATTGACATGAGTTTCTTGCCAACCGATGTATGTATGTATATGTATATACATTTACAATACATGTATAAGTAAAAAGTTTGTCCACACACTTTTCTCCTTCTTCTTCTTCTGCTTCTGTTCCTTATAACTCTTCGTCTCACAAACTATTAAATTTTGTGCAGTCATAGAAAGAAACCATCAGAGTCTCGTTCAAGGAAGAAAAGTAGAAAAAAAAGGAAAAAAATAGTTTTTAGTTGCTATTTTTTCCCTATTTGCTTACTTTCTTCCTCTCATGTCTACATTTTACAGTTTATGTTATGTTATATGCACGTACACACACGCAAACACACAAGGTTTTAGCAGGTAGTTTCATTTTCAAATGTTAAAGATGTGTGTCTTGTGTACACAAACATCACATGTATGTGTACGATTGTGTGTGTCTGTATTGTGTTACTTTCGTTGTGAGCAGAGGAAAATGAGGGAAAAGAAAAGAGTTTATTCATGCTTCTCTCTCTTCTTGATGACGTAGTCAGAGAAATGAAGAGTACCTGGGTATAAGGGTAAATAAAAAGATTTAATCAGAAAAAAAAGTTCCTCTTTTAAATTGACATCTTGGGTTGTCAAGTTTAGGGCAGCACACACAAGTTGTTTTCCATAATACGATACAATACGTATGTATGATGTATGTGCATACATGCATACGTAATATTCGGTTTCTGCTTTTTTCATCTTTTTAACTGTGGTTGCACAACAATCGTAAAGAGTTGTAATGACAGCAAAAGATGAAAATAGCAAAAACCTGTCTCCTTTAATTTAATAATATGCCCCATGATTTCTTGTGTTGAGCTTGATTTATCTGTAGAACAATGCTAAATGGAACTTCTTGTAGTTAGCGAGACAATGGGGTAGAAGCTTGAAATAACTTTCCGACTTTCTAATAGTCTGACTACTGACTACATAGATATACATAGATGGCTAGTCGTGTTTAAAGGTGCAATTTATTGTATGTTTAATCTTGCCTCCTTTCGTATGTGTAGAAGAAGGGAAAGAAGGAAAAGAAACACCCATCTCATCAGACTGTTCAAACAAGTATTAGAGACATTGAATCGACTCTCCATCTTATACTTGTGTATGTATGTATGTACAATGCCTGAATAGATACATACTACATACATACATACAACCTTCTTGTTCTTGGAAACTAACCCAAATGACTCGTCTTCATTTTCTTCAACATGATCAAGCTATATGACAAACTGCATTTTGTACTTAGTGAAGAAAGGAGAGTGGAACAAGAGCAAGAAAGCAAATTCAGCTCATTCTTCCCAATTTCTCCCTTATTCATGTTTCATAATTAAAATTGATTAAGTCTAATAAGTTTTTCTAATTAATTGCAATCAATATCTCATTACATAGTGGAGAATAGGGAGGGTGAGAAGAAGAGAGAACAGAAGAGGACGGTAAAGAAAATCTAAAATTAAAGCGAAAGCCATATCTTTAAGTACACTATAAATACATACACATATAGTTAATATGGAAAATGGAGTGCATTCGTGTGAGTATGTTTTGCAAGGCATATCGTTTTATAAGTATTTATATCGTACCTTTTTTACGATAGAAAAAAGATGGAAATAAAGCAAGTAACTTTGTCTATTTCCTCGTGCTTTTTCTCCTCTGTGCTTAATCATGCCATTAAGGACAGACACGAATCTTTACTTCTTCTTGTTCTTGTAGATTGTTGTATGGAATTTGAATCTTGGCAAAAATATTTAGTTTCTTACATTATATCTATGTATACAGCAGACACTGTCCTCATCCTCTGGTTCTGGCTCTGGTCTGCTTCCCTTGACTAGAGTAATTAATAGTTGAAAATATTCAGAATCAAGTTTCCCCTTGAAACTCTCCTTTACTTTATACACTATTCATTTTCATTGGAATGAGTGCATATTTTTGGATACATACTGATGAATATGATACTTTTTCTTTTACTCACTCATTAGCATCAGGGGGAAGTCTACATATATCAAGTCAAAAGCTAACAACGATGTAGTACAGCTCTTTTGTATTGGATCCGTATTCTTTTAAAAAAGTATTGAACAGTATATATATGCATCAGGTCCATTTCGGAATGCATAATAATAGTATTGGTAATAAAATTGTGAGTTTTCCCCTGCAATAATAGCAGAGGATCATCATCATCGTCATCGAATCGAATTCAGTAGAGAGGAGATATATGTGTAGTAAAAGAAACAGACTATATATTGTGTATAGTTTACGTGAAAATTACTCACATTGGATTTTTATGGGCGTCCATGTCGTCGGCAACTTTTTATGTGACTTACTAAAATAATTACATGGTGTTAAATTTTATATTCGATTTTTTGGCTCCGTCTACTCCTCCTCCTCCCGTGTATTTTTTTGGTTATTATTTTGAAAGCTACTGTACTCCTCTCTTGGTGTTTTTTACCTGTGTATACAGTATTTTATTAATATACGTCGTAATAAATAGTGTACAATTTGGAACATTGGAGATGCATGGTATATAAATAAGTATGGATCTCCTTTCCATTTTTCATGTTCCAAGCACTATTTTACTTAAAATTTGGGATCCGAAAACTGCCCGAGTATAACTAAAGCTTATATAATTCTGGGAGAATATACATATTCAGTTTAAAAGGGAGGCCGGATCTCAATTTAGACGGTGAAAATTTCCGGCTAAAAATATAAATATGTACAAATAAAATTGTTGCCCCAGAGCAATTTGACCGGCTTCATGTATATATATAATATTGCACGGATATTTATGTATGCATGTAAATCAGCAATGTGGAGCTTATCGTACTATTGTTTCTGTTCATATTAATTATTATTTTTTTGTCTTTTTGGGGGGATGCAGAGAAAGAGAAAGATTAATCTATATCATTATGTCAGTGACTTATGGTTAGGTTTAGTTTAATTTTTTGCCCTTCTCCTCCCTAAAATACAGATAAAATACATGTTGTACTTTCTACAAAATATGGAAAGAAATAAACGTTTTACTTGTGTATAATAAATACACACATACGTGTATGTATGTCTCTGGTTTTAATATTTTCCTTTGGCTTGTTCTCGACAATAAAACCGATGAGCTGTCTCTCTCTTCTCTCTCCTATATTTACTCAGAAGCTTTTCAAATTAGAATTTTATTGTTGATTTTTACGCACGTTACACGATTTCTCATGAAATGTATCCTTACATACATGCATATAGAGTGGAAAAACTATGCGTGTATTAATAATAATAACAGTATGTGTAGCATAACAGAGGGTAACATACGCACACACTTACAACGTGTATACATATAAATTCTCTCTCCTTTTCTCTTTTACACATGATGTAATAATAATAATGAACGTAGTATAGTGATAGTGTGTAGTAGTGTAGTAGTAGTTGGTTTGTCTCCCCGCGTACGACGATGATGATCACGTATGTAATAACACGCAACATTATAATCTATGTATATGTCTTTTTCATTATCCTTTTGTGTAACATGCTTGTAATAATAGTTTTTATTCACGAGAAAATGGAAAATAAACTTGTGAGTGGAATTCGGAATGATGATGATATGAGTATGACGACGTGTATGGGACCAAAGAAGGAAAAAGGGAAGGTTATACAGTAAAATATACCGTTTACAATATGTACATGCACGGCTTAAATATTACATTGTCCAGGAGTGTGTATCATGTCCTCCTTACTTGCACCACCACCAAGAGTATAGACTATGGATATGTTGTCATACTACATTATATCTTTACTTCTTGTACGTATATAGCGGAAAGTTAGAGTGTAAGAGACAGAGAGAGAGAGAAAGAGAAATAGGGGAGGGTGAATTTCCTCGAGGAGAATGAGCGAGCTATATTCGATTAAAGAGTGATTCATGTGAACAAATATATGAAGAAGCACAAATATTGTTTCGGAAAATTGATTTGATGCAGCTATATGAGTCGTGTTAACGAAGAGCGATTGCCGACTTTGACGTCAAGGATCTCGTCAGCGGAATAGAAAACGCAT
>JAQIVE010001251.1:0-26395 GCA_034698285.1 Sminthurinus bimaculatus
ATAACATTACAGATATCGATGGGAGGCTTATATAAGAAAGTTAAGGCTAATTAGCAATGCATAAAAAAACTTTATAGGTATATAATATAATGATTATACATACATCTTACAACATTAGTATTTATCATTTATCATTCATTCATTAAGTATAAAATTCCTAAACTTTTGAGTCTATCTCAGCTCGTGTACACAAAAGTGGATTAGGGATTAGGATAATATAGAAATTTCTTACGAGTTTTACTTACAATGAAACTACATGTATTTTTATATTTTTTTACAAAAACAATGATTGCAATTTTACCTTCACCGAATCGAGAGGATACATGACACAATGTTCCATAACTCCAGCCAGGGCACCCGCCGTCATATGAGTTAGGACAGTCGATTCTGTTGGCAATGATTCATACTCGTCGAATTCCATCTCCGAAGCTAAGCGGCCGAGTTTGCCGTTCGGCTCGGGTTTGCTTATGTCCGCGATGATTGAGTAGTGGTCACTATTAAGTCAGTATTTAATAAGTAACAATTTAATAATAAACAAAAACCTTAAATAATTACATAATCCCTTCCGTATAGTGATTTGCTCTATACACCGCTTTAAAAATTCAAGGAACGAAACTCGTGAATCGTGAACTCCTCGTCTCGCACACTACCTTGAATTCTTTGAATGAACAAGAAGTTATTCAATTCATGTGGACGAGAGAGACGAGTAAAAAAAAGAATGAAAAAAAAATTAGATTTCAAAGGTTCGTGGGCTTGGGACTAACAAAATTTCACGTGGTTTTACGTACCGTGGACAGATAGCAATCGAGCAACCTCGATGTTCACGCGAGTTATAAGAGGAATTTCGTCCATGCTGATGATGATTATGACACTGTTTGGTGGCTGCATATTATTTCATATTGCAACGTAAAACGTAAAACTGAAAGCCATATACTGCTCTGAAGTTTGTACTTAACTGGAACGAATTATGTAACTTGGATTGACACACATAATAATAATGGATGCAGGCGGATTTCCTTAAAATTGCACAAGATTATGTCGAAAAACTTTTAATTGGAACCAACTAGGAAAATGTCATCTTGATATTTACTTTTGCTATACAGATTTCTTTGTCACATGCCATGCACCAAAGCAAAAGGCTATAGGTAAAACCCACCAGTGATCCGGTACTCCAAAGTAAAATGGAAAAACAAGATATTTTTACTTTTTTACTATTTTTTTAAATATAAATCACAACATTGCTACGAGCAACAAAATAACTAAAAATATGAAAAGATGTTTCTTGAGCACAAGTAATTTAATGTTCCGTACAGTTTCCACACATTCTACATTCCACATACTTTTCCTTAGAAGTAATAATAATTCTTTTTATTAGAAAATTTAGTTCCGCACATATATTTATAATAATACATAGAAAAGGTATACAAGAGGCTAATCATAATAAAATGCGTCTACAGTCTACACTATATTATACATACCTCTATTTAAGTATGTACGTTAACATAAAATAAAAGTAATTAAACTATCTCGTATAACTTTGGACGTCAGTCAGTATATATAATGTATAGTAAAAGCTGAAAATGCAATCGTACGAGAATATATTCTCTCAGATAAATAACCGTAGAATAAGTCTCATCATTTAAGTACAACATATTATATTATGTCGTAGATCAAAACAATCTGTAACATTTTTATAAGTATTAAGTATTTTGAAGGTATTTTAAATTTAATACACGATAGAACATGTAACAATTAACAACTATATAGTCAACTACCAAAAAAATAATACTTCAATAACCCTTGATAGCCCAAAGAATCTTTGGTGGTCCTACGTACCGGTGTCACAAAATCGTTCAGTACGCATATAAAATTATGTAATGTATGTATATTATACTGCATAATTTTGCAACTTTAAAAAGTACTTCACAAATTTTTCCCAGCGTTTTTTACCATTGAATATTGAGCACTAATTAATATTTTTTCATGAGCTTTAATAGTGGTTTGTTCACTAGGATATCAACGTCAACGGCAAATAGAAAGTCAATATGGTTGAAATGAGTAAGGTTGACTCTCACATTGTCGATTAATCCAGGAAGATCTTTGGCTAGTCTAGCGACATCCTAAAACAAGTAATATAACATATAACAAAACGAAAGCAGGCGAATTTAGTTACATTTTTTGATAAAATGTTATGTCAACTGTCTTTTGTAATCTAACTTGTTCTGTGTGGATGAACTCAAGGAAAAGCTTAAGCTCCTTCGAAATTATGTTATAAGTTTTAAGCTATTCGGTCGTTCACTCCCAGACCAAGTTAAATTTGTACAATACAAGCACGACAGACAAATATTATATCATATGAATATGATTAAAGATTGTAACAATAATTTTATATTTTATAATTTGTGAGATAATATACTTTACCTTGGGATCAACTAATAAATCATTTGGAGCATGATAAAGGACAACTGGAACCTTAACTTTGGATATATCATACTTTGGAGGAGTCCATGTTCCATATCTGCATTTATTTCGAATGTATCCATAATCATATTGCCTGAATTTTCCACTGGAAACACCTTGAAAGAAATGCACCTAGAATACAATAGTTTTGTATTTATTTAGTATTTAGTTGTTGCTGCATTAACTTTATAATGATAGGAAATTATAACGTTTGAATAGTATGTGTATGCATACATAATAATAAATGTAATAATATGTATTACCAGTGTCTTTGTAGATGAAGTTGTTGGTGTGTGGGATAAAATCACTGGGAGTTCCGTCTGCCATAAAAAGGTAAAAACAAAACATTTTATTAGCAATTTTTCTGTTAATAGCAAACTTTGTTTCATAAACAATTAACAATTCACCAAAAATAGCAAAAAAAAACATGAATATATTATGAAGTACTTTGTTGGCTTGTTCAGGATCGAAACCAGCCAAGACGAAAAAGACATTTTCACACAAATCTGCAATTTTCATTTCATCTGTACAAAAATCTGGTCCATGAGTATTCAAGTATTTGATTAAATACTGGGGTAGCATTTCTCCATGACCCAACAGATCAAATATAATCTAGAATACATACAAGAGATAGAATATTATTCACAAAAGAATTTTAAGCGCTTAATTATCGATGCTCAGCTTTAGTTTCTTAATTCTTTAGCCGCCCAAAGATTTGCACTTTTAAACTTGTCTAAATTCAGATATTATGTAACTTGATACTTCAGATATTAAATACCTTTTCTTCTGAAGCCAAAGGTGCCAACCAACGTGCAGCACCACTCATATGATTTAGATATACAGCAGGACCCATTGCAGCCATAAATTTGATCTTTTGATTATATTCTGGTTTCTCTGCTAAGCATACAAAGAACATTGTCGTGCCCATACTGTGTCCAATATAGTATAAATCCGGTTGGCCAGTCGTATTCAACATATAATCCACGACTTTTGGAATGTCAAATACACCCATCTCGTGGAAGCTAGTTTTAGAAAAGGTTTGTTAATTTAAAGTAATAGGTAAGAAGCTATTATTGTACGGTAGTTAATTGTCAAAATTGTTTCTTCTTTCTCTCCGCGGAGATATTATTATTACAAGATATTTACCTGAACTGCCAAAATTGATGATCTTGGGGTGATAAGGAAACATGTCTCTTGGAATAACGATTGCCACGGGCATTGCCTAACCTACATATTTTAATCGATCCAAAGAATAAATATGTTCAAATAAAAAAGTTAAATATTCCCACAAACTGGAGGTGAAATATCTTATGCATTTCATACATGTAAATGATAAAGAACATAAGTAAGAATTTACCACACGTCATAACCGGCGTCGGCAAGCATGTATGCTAAACATAAAACAATAATAAATTTCAATTGACTCATTCCATCATGATTCACGGCGATTTATAGGATTTAGCCATTTATAACAATGTATAATGTAATATAATTCCGAAAATACAATCGTACGTAAAGCTTTATCAGCTCGATTTAGCAGCCAATCCGCAGAGCTGCTGAAGATTCCGTGTTGTACAAAGGCCACCGGTCTAGGAAAAGCTTTAATGGTAGAATTCTTCCTTCCATTAGGTATGCGATGTAATGTCAAAATGTAACCGTCGTCCGTGGTCACTTCGTGGATTTCAGATGTGTAACCATACCTCTCTATTAATTCAGGCTGCACATTCAAAAAATTACACAAAATAATAAACGGCATTTCAATATCATTGAATTCTCACGTACTTCAACACACAAAAAACACTATAAATAAGCAATTATACAAACAATAGTGCTCAATACTATGTAGTATACTATAAGACTATTAGAAAATATTAGCATGTATACTATATACTAGGTACAATGATATTTAATTTACCGTTGTCAAATTAAGATCAGGATTTTCCTCTCGTATACTTTCATATGATGATGCGTCATCGATAATGTTATTGAATAGTTGAAAGTCCAAATAATCATCTCGGTGTAACTTTGCCAATGACACTGTGGACAAACTTAACAGCAGTAGTAGATGGACCATGATTATTTTTGACGTTGTTGCTGCTGAGACTTCACAGGTATAATGAAGAAAATCCAAAATGACTTACTTATCCGAAATCTGTTTTTCAAAAGGGGTAAAATAAATAAAGCAAATAAATATAAGGATCACATGATTCACGATGCATAATAATTAATGGTTAGAACTTTTAAACGACATATACACATAGGACAGAGACAAGCCATGCAACTACGCCATTAGTTTTTCATCGTGGTTTAAGATATGTACGCTACAATCTAAATTCTATTGCACACTGTACACATTTCTGAATACACACGTGAATATCTGATCTCATTAGGTGACTCATGGATGATATGCGAATTTTTTTACTTTTTCTCCCACTGGAACAATAATCAAATACCGGTTATTATGTACGCAATATAAAATGTTTGGGATTATATAGCTAGTAGCTATTTTGATTTCGTAACCAACAAAAAAACTAAAACTTGTCTGCATCTCTGTATTCACTGTTTTACAATTTGTCTGAACTATTACACAATCATCTACGTTACAATATTATTAATGTCAATTAAATCCTCCCAGCAATAAGATAGTGACAACGTCCTTTAAACCTACCGAACGACATAGAGGTGGTAACAAGGCACCGAAAGAAGAAGAAAAGTGATGCTGGAAAAAACAGTATTTCCATTCCGGCAATGAGTAAAGTAGATATTATTTACATTTTACATAAATACGAGAGAGCCAATGAGTACGAGAGTCAACATTCCTGCTCTACATTTTATAGACTACCAAAAATACAACTTTTGACAGGCAACAAACAGCAAACGTTTGAGTTAACGAAGCTAACTGTTGTCACTAAATGGTGGTTTTAGTCACACGAAAACGACACTACAATACACTACAACAAATGATAGTATTTAACTATTAAATAGGTATTTGCAATTTGCAAATTGCAAACGCACAAATGTAAGTTATGTGAAATGTGAAATATGAAATGTGTCCCTTTAATTTTACCTTGCGCCAACAGAATCCCGCTGTTTATCACCATCCATGAGGATGAGAATAATAATAATGCATTGAAACTTCTATGACTTTTGTAAACGTTTGTCAGACGGTGTAAAAACTACAAACTTGAGACAAACGATTTTACTCATTTCTCATTTCTCATTTCTATTTTTATGAAACTCGTTAATAATCTATTACATTGTACATTAAACCTTTTTTCCTTGTATGAAAGTTATTAAAAATCCATTACATCAAATCTATTTCTATTTATAAAAAACACGTTGTAAAAATCTACTCCGATAAACAGTTTTTTCTTTTAGTTACCTATGTTTGTGAAAAATCTATAAATACCATAATATTTTTACTACACGTTTGAAAATATATATACACAAGAGTGTTTTTTCGAATTTAAACAAAAGATTTTATTATAATCAATCACTTAAATTGTAACAAGCAATTATTTACCCTTTGAGCAAACAAAAGAGCAGAAAAGGTTTAAAAATTTACCTTATGTAATATTATGTATTGATGAATTTATACCAGTTGAACAGTTGAGCACTTGAACTATACTTAATATTTAAACTTGTAAACTCGTTCACTTCCTCTCGAGCAGGAGACTGGCCAGAGAAGCCAGATTTACACTGTGCGGATGCGAGTTGAATCTTGAAGTAATATACACAGGAATAAACCCCATCTGTACAAACTGATAAATATACATACCTACAACATAAAAAATGCGATGATGTCAATGTTTATAGAGCTAGAGTAGATTATATTATATTATGAAATGAAATGTGAAATGTATACAATAATAATAATAACACTCATTTATGAGATTGCGGGAATGTAAAGCCAATGGCTTGAAGCCATGAGCCTTTTTTTCTGCATGGGTTCGTTTCTTTTTATTACAAACTAAATAAGATTACAAATGTATCTTGTTCAAAGTTTGTAGCATAACGATATGAATTTGACGAACTAAAACTTTGTGTAATAGTTTACAAAACAAACAAGCAGACACATACCACTGTTTGAAAAAACGTCAATTTATGTAATAATACTGACAACTTGTATTGTGAGCTGTGTGTCCGGTGTCCAGCTAGTCAGTATGCAGCGAAACACTAAACACACCCACTTCTTTCTTTTATATCTAAGTTTATCATTCTTCTGATTACGATAAACATATTATTATTTTCATCTCCTTTTATCGAATGTCATTCATGTATATAGGTGTATATATAAAGTCGTATATGTTTGTGATATTAGGCATGTACACTATTTATATCCAATTCAATCAAAACAGAGATAAAATGAATTAAGCTGACACATCCTCCCTTCTTAAAAATAACTGTAGAACCGTCCGACGTAATCATATTACATTTTACTGTTGAATGCAGAAAAATCAACATTAACGCATCTGTGGATGTTTGTGTTTTTCAAGATTTGTAAATAAGAATAGTTTCATGCATAATACATTATACGCAAACGTATCGTGTATTTTTTTACGAATTAAAGATGATTCATGAGCCTGATATGAAATTATCATGTACATATGTATATTATTTGTTCTTTATACTCAGGAAAAATTACTCAAAGAAAAGAGCAAGTGAAAGCTAATGAGTTTTGAATAGACGTTTTTGTCAACAACTTTAAACTTGCTTCGTCAGATAGGCAAGAAAAAACAGTGGACAGTAATATCTAGAGCACATTGTTCGTCATTTCGTTTTCCATGCGGCTATTTATGTTATCTATGTGAAAACGATGCATCAGGAAAAGCAAAAATACAAGTACCTACAACGGAAGCATTATTTTTCTTTCAACAACAAGCGATGAGATGAAAGCTATTCTAGTTATCTTGAGTCATTTTATTAAAGAGTTGCTACTTTGTGAATATTTTTGGTAAATCCATTTATACACAGGATGAAGTGAAATATATAGCCAATAAAATCACCTAGTATATTAGTTATTTAACCTTGAAAGTGTGTGGAATTAAAATAATCATCATTAATGCTTTTGTTTATTTTGCAAGTTAACTAATATGCTCACTTATTACGCATTGCATATTATGTATAAAGCTATCGACGTACGTCATAAAAACAATAAATAGGTCACTGATTACTTATTACTAAAGTCTGAAGTCTAAAGTTTACTAGACTTCTTTGTTGAGATGTATTCACATTGATCCTTTGCATACTTCATGGACACTTTCTTAATCATCAAGTGAAGTGGACTGATCAACGATGACACAAGAGCTCCCATGAGCAACCAATTTGCCTAAAAATATCGAATTTCATGCATTATTGTACTAAATGCCGTACATTTAGTTTATACATGGATACATGCAGGCCTCTACATATTATCTAATTATCTACATGTTATGTACGTGATTAGTCATCGTTCAATTGTAAGTATGTATTCGTGTACTCACGGCTACAAAGTTATCATCTGAGGAAAACATCCAGACAAAAAAAGGATACTGTACGCACATTAAAATTGCAGTCACTGTTGTGAAGATACCAAGTAAGCGATTGAAATGAACTCCTGGAAATCTGAGAAAATAAAAAGATAATACACAAAGTTGGGTAGCTACTAAATACAACTTATTTTTTCTTTGACATTGGATCACGTGTAGTGTGTGGAAAATAAATAGACCATTACTGCTTATTTTTCCTCATAATACATAATACATACATGCTCAGTTTCTGTAGCACACACTTAACATGATACTATGTAATGTAATAAGTATGATATTACCTCAATCGAACGTAGGAGACAAAGCTTGCATGTGTGAGTGGACGAGAAACTGCTATGAGTATCATTGAAGCATAAACTGCATGTTTGTTCACAAACATTTTGCAGGTCATGACACAAATCAAAGCAATGGTAGTAGCCACTTTTCCATAAGTTGGGGCCTCTAAGGTCAAAGCAAGACGTTCAATGGGGTCTTCAGCTGGCGTTATTCATATTTACATGGATTATTGTTAACATAGTTTTTATGCCAAGTTTAGAGCTGATATTTAATATTTACATTGATAACTATTAATAAATGTAGCATTAAAATTTCCTTACATTTATTCGCCTCAGCCACTCTCCAGTCAGTAAAAACACCAATCAGTGGAATGATAAAAGGGCCCAGCAATTGACACATACCCATAATTCCAGTATAATGGGCAACTTAAATAAAGAATTTTAGCAAATCGAAAATCTTTTTTTTTCATTTCCTAATAATTCTTAGTCTTAAGTATTTGCCATAGTCAAAAATTAATTCACCTTCATTCGGATCATCGGTAGATTTGTATACCCATGAGTTGAACGAGACAGAGTAAAACAGGACAATGAAAAAACTGACAAAGTGCCAGTATACATAAAGAAAAGCTGAGAGGCTGAAAAGAGAATAACTCAAAGGGAGATCCTGCTCGGCTTCAGTGTCAGTGGATCCGTTCATTAAACCTGGAGGTGATAAATTGTAGATAAACATTGTTTCTATGTAATATCCTTACGTATACCACAAGTATGAACATTTCATGCATAATGAATAAAATAGAGCATAGAAAGTTGTACTGGAGTCATTATACATACATTAGTTCATTGAAGTTACCTGAATTTTCGGTTGGAATTTCGCTTTCACAAGTTTCAATTTTTATTGGGAGTAAATCAGGCCTGTTCTTAATCTCCTTGTTCAAGCCACTTAATCCCACTGAAATGGAAGCTTTCTTTATCTTTTTCTTATCCTTGCCTATATGTTCTTTGACTTTCATGACAGGCATCAAAAACGTCGTGGGGATCGTCAAAATAGAGATACATGCTAATGTCAATAAAAGTGCTTTGTAAGGAACTCCAAGCCTGTAGAGGTACTAAAAAAAATATCAGTATTTAACAATAGATCGATAAGAGTATCGTCATCTGTGCAAGCCATAAAGCACATATACATATTATATTATAGCCTCGTGGACATTGTATATAATATATAATGTATGTAACCTTAAAGTCTTTCTTAAACAATAATTTTTGAAAAACTAACTTGAGCAAATGTGTAAATGGTGGTAGAAATCGCAAAGGCAGATCCATAGAAAGAAAGAATCGTTGATCTTTTCGAGGGCCAAAGATTGGTAAACTGGTATGAACATACTTTCAACTGATTTGTTCCAAGAGCTAGAAGATTCAGTCCTGGCCATAAGAGCCAAGAGGTTTCTACAAGGATAATGTACAAAAACTGAATGATATAAAGCATGAAAATGAAATAGTCGATTTTAAGTTTACCCAATTGAAACATCACACATAACTACAACACAAAGAGTAAAATGGTTTGTGTATGAACTTTTCTTGTATCTTCTGATTGATAGCTTTTCCCAAGGATAAAATTCTGGATCTTTTCTTGCCCCCAGCGAAAGTGCAAAAACACAAAGGATTTTTGCTGTACATGCATCTTTTCTTTGTTATACATATGCATGATGGCATGCTCTATACTCTTGGTTTGGTAAATACTCCTACGTATCTAGTGTCTAGTAATACGTACAAACATAATATAAAGGTAAAAACCTCAGAAAAAAACATATCATAAACCTTTGGTGGTGAACACAAGACAGAAGAAACCAGCAATAGTGAGGGCACTGTTAATCAAAGTTCAAACAAGGAGAAAATCATCATCCGGATATCAAATCAAATCCTCGACCAAACCAAATGTGATGGCTGGCTAAATTGAGGAGAGAGGAAGAGGGGAAGAAAGTAATATAATAGGTACATATACATATGTGTGTATACACGGTAACGGAATTGACATTGTAACATGTACATATAAAGCTGAATAGGAAGAATCAAGTCAAGTGAAGAAAGCTATGTATAGAGCCAATGTATAAACCTGCCACAAAAACGAGTTGCCCAAAGTCCAAAATGATCAAGAGAAAATCCAATAAGAATGGCGGTGATTCCGTAAGTTGCAGTGGCTACTATGTACACCAGAGTAAACGCATTATCTCGCTCGTTGCAATTCACGGAAGTCTAAAAATTTGACAGAAATTTCGAAATTTTAGCATTGAGTGAAAAAATAAATTTTTCTGTGGTAATTGTAACAAGTTTTAGTGTTTTGCGAGAAAAATCTCCCTTCGAATGCTTTGAAAATGGGAAAATTTGGTGGAAAATAGAGTAAACAACTATCAACTTAAAACCGAAACTCTATTTTCTCTAGTTTTTGTTACGAAAGAATGAAATTGATGCACAATTTTATTCTTTGCTCAACATTTGCATTGACTTCATTTTGATCTGTGTTTTCTTTCAATTTCACAGCTTTCCTCTCTTGCTTTTTCTTTTCTCTTCCCCTCTCTGTTTCGATTTTTCATATACAAATTTAAGCTGGAGAATGAAACCGGTGAACTTTACCTTCAAGGAAGAATCGTTTAGTACTTGGAAACTCTGCAGACTAGAAAGATAAATCTCAGCATTTGTCACACTTTGGTTGTCATGTACAGGCCATAAGTTGTCAGGGAGGCTGCTGGATACAATGTTCGTCTCATACCCACACAATTTGCTGGAAAACATAACACTGGAATATATTATGTATTGTACATAATATGTGCAATGTTCATGTGTAATACGCAACGCATCGTTTTGCATAACACCCGACAAGGTGAAAATTACGACATTCAGGGAAGGGAAGCAGCGATTTTTTCATACATAAAACATATCATACCTATATGAATTCCATTCATATTCTGTCTATTTGTACTCTATTTGAATCTGAGTTTGTTCATAAATTCAAAGACCTGGATGCCACTGGGTAACATTAGTTTATGATTGCTGGGGTGGAAAACGTAAAATAGGGGAAATAACTATTGCATGTCGGATTTTCGAAACTATCTAATACTACTTCATTTGACTGAGTAACTCGTAGAAACATTATTAGAAAAGCCGTCTGTAGCTATCAGATCAAGGAAGCAGAGATGATTTCCCTCAACTTAGTACTTCAATAAAGATTTCCGAGAGCATATTATCAAAATACGTACATAGGTATAATAAACATGAAAAATTGATGTGTTTTTATGGAAATGGAACTGATCTCCTTATTAGAAATTCTTCGACGCTTCATCTTCCATGCATGAAATGGTCGATATGGCTCATAAATTGTTCTAAGGACTCCCTCAGATAATATTCCATTCACATAGACACGCTTAACTAAAATTTTATTTTGACTGCGATGCGGGACATACGTACGACAGAGCTTTTCGCTTCTAGTTTCTCGCCAGTTCTTACTGTCTCCTGTCCTACACTTTCCTACCTTACTTCACAGCTCGAATCGGAATTTTATGTAAATTAAAAAATAACACGAGAGAAAAACCTTGCATGTTCTATTAAATAGTATAATGTAAGTTGTAAGGAATCAGTATACAAATAGTAAATTATTTCTGGCGTTTTTTAACGCTGGGCTTTTTAATAGATTTCCTTTCTATTTCTAGAAAACTCATTTCCTCAGTCACTCTCGCTTATGTATTTTTACTACAGGGAAGTAGACTAAAATGAGTGGGGGAGATTGAAAATAGCCTTTTCTCATAAATTTACAAAGCTGTTTTTTGTATGTTTTAATTCTAAACTAAAATCCAATGTTAAATATTAAATGCCGGAATTCCGGCAGATTTTCATACCTGTATACTCCTTCTTGTTGAAGAATATAAAGGAGACTAGGCCATCCAAATATAATTCCGCTGAAAATTAAGGCTTCAAAATAGCCAATAAAGATGAGAGCAATGCGACGCCAACGCTTCATCTTGTCAATGACCCTTGACGTCCAAGAAATTTCCCGGCCTTCTTCAAGAGGGTTATTTATGAGGTGAGAATCGTAAAAAAAATTTAAGTTGTATAGTTCCAAACTTCATTGTGTTATATACATATTGGTATACTCTGCATAGCTGTAAATGTACCTTGTACATTGTACATTATATTATGCATGTATGCATATATACTCAAACGGAGGTTTCTTGTTCGCCATTCTTTGGAACAAACTTAAACTTGAGTACACATTTCTGCCCGTGAAAAATTTCAAGTCGCATTTATAAATTCAATATTGATCTCACTCGTCTGCAGCTGACATTGAGGATCGTGAGTTGATTCGAGTTGAATAGGAAGGAACAAGTTTCGTTCAAATACTAATTTGAATGCATTATAATATAACACAAGGGGTACAAGAAGGTATACGTATGCAGAGTATGATGACATTGAATATTATATTGTAAAATATAGTAAATATATGTCCTGTTGCCTACATGTATTACCTGTCGTCTTTAAGTGGGGTTTAAACTCCGATGTCGTATTTTTACACTTGGAAATGAATTGGTAATATTACGTCATATTGTGGAATTCAATCTGTTCTCAATATTTTCCTTCCCCCATGTGCTGATATTTATACGTAATTCAATAAAAATTCAACATCCTCTGTTAAAAATTGAAGCTTGCAAAAATATAGGTAGAATTTTCGCACGGAGCACGTGCCACCAGAACTAATTCACAACTTTCCAGCCAAAATGTACAAATCCTTAAACAATTAGAAAACACATCGTTATTCTGAAACATTTTCACACTGGAAGAGAAACTAAAAGCTACAATATTTAAGAAACAAAAATTAATTTAAATTGCAGTAGCGAGGAAATTAAAGGAAAGAACGTTTTTGATTGAGAGAAACAAAACTACTATATTGGCTATGCCATGTGCAGGCCTGATGGGGATTGAAAATGCACCTCTATTGTATTAACTGGTACAATAACCATATAAAATATGAATTAGATATTAATGTATTCATAGGAAAAGACCAGTGTTAAATTTCTTTCATGCACCAACACTGTCATACATATTATGATGGCTGTGAACTCGAGAAGCATTATCAGCAAGTTTACAGTAAAATCGCCAGAGAAGGAATGATCGCAATATTTTACTGGATTATTGGATGGCATATTTTTCCTTATCACATATCGCATATCAAATGCCCTTTGCCCTATATTTAGAATCAGCTGCACAATACATAATGAAGTGAACTACACAGATACAATAAAAAATACAATGTAGTGTGTATTGTACTGTTTCAAGAGCGCAAAGTCACAGTCATATTGACTACTAAAAATTGTCACGTTTACACGATAACTGATAATAATCATTAAAATTAATGCATCTACATAATATGTATAGAAATATGCATGTATGTAATACATAGTACATACATACAATTCATTCTCTGTTGCATGTCCGTATGAAATTAATTGTGAATATCCAATTGTGATAAACCTTTTTAATAAAGTTCACCATTACATTCGTGTTCGCCGTTAAAATGTGTACCTTATAAACCTTTTTAATGATGTTTCTATTTATTTTACTTGGTACTTATAAAGCAAACATAGTTTCTTTTCTACTTCCTTAAGCAAAAATAAGTTTTTAGAAGAATACAGGAACTGTGAATGATAGATGCTCAAATTAATTTCAAAAGGGTTTTGTGCTACAGTTTATTTACACAGAATATTTTATAATAATTTATTGACATCAGATAAACATAATGTATTTTTGTTTACATTGACACCATGTAATGCATAATATTATGTTTATTACGCATAATATATTATATTTGCACTTCTACGATGTTCGATTTGCTGCAATATAATAATATTAAATTACTCCAAGTATCATCTCTGTAAGTGTATACATAAATACAGATAGACAGATAAATGTTATTTTATGAACCACAAGCATTCATATACGTCAAATTATCATTGTACATCGTTTATGGCCCCATTCTTTCTACAATGTACCGCATACGTACTTACTAATTGCTGATCAATGATGTTAAGTGCAAATTTATAAATTATTAAACAAACACAACCGCTTAAAAAGACAGAATGTACAAATTACAAATCATGATAAATATATGCAAGCATAGATTAACAATAATTACAGAATATACACGAGCATAAAAGAGTTGCATAAAAGTTAAAAAACGTCTCTGTCATTGAGCATACATGAAGAGTAACGAAATAAAAGTTGAGAATCAATAAAAAATGTTAACTAAAATCTAACTACGACACTAGAGAGACGAGAGACGAAAACAATTTTTGTAATTACAAACGTGCCTGTACCTGATGTTTTTCTTCATAAATTTGTAGAATCGAGATTATAAAGGAAGCATTTTGAGAGAGAATCCCCGTTTATTACTGGCAAAACAGTTTTTCTTGTTTCAATATAACGAAAAGCGTTTGTCGTCTCAGGTTGCCTCTGACCAGTCAGAGCTTTTCTCCAAAGCGCTACTTCTGTGCATTAAATGAAAGGTTTCAAAACAAATTTGCACATTTTTGCAATTTTTTCCCCGGAACCCGCATTTATTGCAATTGGGGGCAGCAAATATAAATCTCAGATGCAGATTGCAGACACGTCGTAATTTTAAATTAGCTCAGAAATATTTTTTTCTGGAAATTCTCATACTCATGTTTTTCGTTTTATTGTATTGCCATAGGTGAGGTAAAAACAATGTCAAAAATTACATCAAAGGTTTCTTCAAAGGAAAAGATGGAATTAAAAAATGGAATATAATTGAAGCAAGGTGGTTTCATAAAAAGTACAAGCTCTCCGCACCATTCATAACTATATTTTAGAATGCACATGATACAGCTATAATATTTTTTTAAATTGTTTTCTATGATATATTTATAATGACATAAGTACAACCATTTGTGAAGGTGTCTAATTTTTGTAAATACTACTAATAGATATTGAACATGAAGTTACTCTTGTGCATTTCTGTAAAAAATGCATGGTACATAAATCATGTAAAAAGTATAATGATGTGAATTCTTGTAACTCATAATTTTGTCTAATTGTGATGATAAGAAATCACGTTTGGAGTTTTCTAATCACTAAAAACAAATATTTGGGATGATGTCGAGTGTCAATAGGACTCTAAATGGCTTGCTATGTGTTAGCATTAAAAACTAACAACACCAATAACTGATAATATTGTAGTTACAATGAACCAATTATGCGTGTTAAGTTTTAACATATTTGTTTGGCTATGTAGGCTATTTGTTTGTGTCTGATTAATTTATCCTTCAGATCTACTTATTTACATACGTATAAATTACATTTCCCATCATTAACGTTTCTAACGTTTACTTTTCATGCGGATATATTATTATTCTACATTACTTAGATAAAACGCAAAGTTTTCTTAACGACATCAATACCTAATATTTTTGTGTCTTTTAATTCGTTTTTTATAAAAATACGTTTCTTCATATGTAATATTATCATGTAAATAACTCCCAATTACCAGATATTTTTTATACTTACATTTACTCGTTAACATTATCTATACATATAACATTTATTACAATATAAATATTACATACTATAGGTACTTTGTCGTATTTTATTACAAGTTGATTTACAAACATTATACATCTCTTTTTTATAAAATAGAAAGATTATACAAACGTTAATTTTAAGGTACATGAAGATATTTACGTAAAGAACGGAGATGTCTCATTTCAATATTATTTACTTACATTAATTGCTAATTTGGGGACATGCCCTTAATTCGAATCTTCATTATTGTTCGTGCTTGACAAATTCTGACCATGAGGGAACTCATGTTTCATATGAGTTTTATTAATGCTTTACTTTTCCTAGGTAAAATTTTGACTCTTTCTGTTCATTAATGTTTTTTTCCCTTTTAAACTTTCTTCAAAGATGCTTATGAATGGTGAAAGTAAAAAACGCGAAAACACACTAATGGACATACATATACATGCATACAAAGGGTAAATACTAAATACATAAGTGTGCAGCAAGCTGCAGACATTTTCACTTTCCGCTGGATCTCATTTTTGGTGCATGGAAAATAGACACGGTAACTAAAAACTAAAGTGAAAGTAAAATGAAATCATTTGACGTTCAACGAAAACTGAAAGCAAATGGCATTACAACTCTGTAATACTAAGTTAAGACTGTGTGTAATATGAACCTTGTACCTACAAGAGGGCATTGAGAATCATAAAATATTTATATGTATATACCTACATACATGTAAAACTCACGAGTTATACAAAGTAATGTTTCTATTGCTTCCCAGTTAATGAGAATAAGGTAATTATAATCGTGGAAATATGCTACCCGGGATAGGTACTTACAGCTTACAGCATATACCCAACAATACACTTTCGTTTTTAATTCTCGTAAAAACACGTGCTATCTATTAGATCAATGATAAAATTTGTGCATATGCAATATACATATTAAGATAACCACAGTTGTGTAGCATATTTTACCTTGCTAATGAACATTAAATTAACTAGTTGGTACTCTTCAGGTTGCTTTTGAGATCTTCATAGTGGGATTTTTTGATTGATATTGTGTACAGTTATTTCTATATATTATATACTATGTATGTAATGGGTTGAAATTCCGAGGAAATTGCAATTTCCCGTTGAAACAATGTACTATGCAGCATTATATATGCATAATGTATCAATACACAAAATATGAACTTTCTCACATTGTAATAACACTATGTTACAAGTTACAGCACATACTACCATAGAAAACTATTACATTGTAGTTAAAAGAAATCTAGCTTAATAGTAGAAATTGTGACGGAAAATTATGTGTACAATATGCATATAGCTTTTGATTACATAATACTGTTCATACTTCTTGTCGTTCACAACGTAAGTGATATGAGGATGTGAGGAATAATCAGTTTTAGTGAGTGGCTACCGGCTACCAAAACTATGATGCTAGACTCTGTTTTTGCCGTTGCGTCAATATCAGAAAAAATTAGGAAACTGATTCAAAAACTAGCTGGGAGTGCTTTATTGTTATTGACATTTCCTTTAAATGGCATTATCCACGACATTTTTTGGTCCTTGGGGCAAACCAGAAAACTATTAGCCTTACCGTTTTATCCTGTACAATTATTCATGGAGTGTAATTAGAGAAAGCGAATGGAAGATTTGCTTGGTTTGAAATTATTTATGACGAGCGGCAAGTGTTGCTAATTGGTCAGTTTAACTCTGGTTTTGTTGTCATTAATAATTTCAAGTCAGGGAAGTCATGGTACAGGGATTTACGGACTCTATTGTTAAAAATTAGATATGAGATATTCAATTTAAATGTCAGTGACATTATTTAATGTACACAATGCATAAAACAGAATATAATGTTGCATGCAAAATAAAATGTGTAGGAATAGAACGCTGTGAGTATGTGTAATGTGTATTCTGCATGGCAATTATGATTCGCAACAGGCCTAATTACAAATTATAACAGTACAGGGTACAGGGATGAAACCGACGTGTGGAGTGTGGATAAAGTGGAGAAACACATGTGCTCAACGACTTTTATACAACTTATCTGATACGCAGCATTATTATATCCATGCAAATTTTTATTCTCATTGCACACTTACATTTGAGAAAATATTTAAACAAAAAAACTTGTCCTGTTGTCGGCCTTGTCTGACTCTATGTATGCATGTACAAGAAATTAGCCTTGCAACTTTGTATTTGGGTGTCCCATCTTCTTTCTCCCTCACTAATGATTGTTTTTGCTCCACAGAATTCTTTTCGCCCTGAAGGAATCTTTACAAAGGACACTTGTTTACTGCCTTTCTCCACTGTCTAGTGTCTGCAATTTTATATCCTCTCCTTCTCTTTCTCCTTCACCAACTTGTAATTTTTTATGGAGACTGATGTGAGCATCAATAAAATTTGTATGGAACAAACAAATGGGCTCGTGTACATTATACATTGTACATTGTACATGGTACATGGAAAAAGATACAATTAGAAAACAATGTAGCCGTCACAGCATGTCATTTGACAAAGACGGCTGAGTATTGAGTATGTATAAAGAAGTCCTCATCATTATTCCTCACAAGCCAATGATGATGATGATGAGCAAAGGGTGGAATTACGTAGCTTCAATCATGTAAGTTATTATATGCACGGATATTTGTATATATGTGCAGTATGTAATATTCTATATACAGTTACATGCACATCCTCTTTGAGATTTCATCATGTCCTCAATCACTTACATTAAGGTATTGTTGCTGGATTTTTTTTTATTATGTATATTGTTTTTGTTGCTCTATGTATACGGATATTTGTTCATGCCTTGAATTGATAAAGTACTGCATTGTATAATTTTATATTACGACAGAGAAAGAAATAAAACAGGAAAATAATAATATGATGAGTTGAGCTACTTATTATTAATATTTTTGTTTTCTTGTATAACAATAATAAAGAAGTACTGGCCATATGCAGCTTCTGGAGATTCAGTCCGTGTTACTGTATAACAACGACCATAATAATTTTCTTATACATCTTGTTAGCTCATAACATTTTTTTATGATTTTTCCGGTCTATGATAACATTACAATGTATGTATGTATTTGCTTGTTTGTTTTAAGTATGTAAATGTTCATACATAATGTGTATGCAGTGTTGTACATAATATGTATGTGTATTGTATTCTATAAATAACATGTATATGTAATAATTTATGACATTTTTTATACTAAACTAGGTACTTACTTTTGATCTTTGATGCTTCGTATACTAATATTCTACTCATAATTTAATGCATAATTCATAACAGCAATAATAATACAATGTATTGTACACGAGGTTTTATATATATTTTATATTATATTATTACAAACATGTAAAAATAAGTATACTGACGAAAAGTAACGATCAATTTTGTATACAACAGCGATTTTTTTCACTTTGCTTTTTTGTTGTTTTTTAGATAAATATAAAGTAAATATTACTTATAGGTACTACAGTTTCTTCATCTTCAACTTTTTTGTCATACATACGGTTAGACGACGCTGTTAGCTCTGATCATGGCCTTTTTATTGTTGTGTTGGATAATGTGACTAGCCGTGGTGGCGGCAGTGGGTGGAAAAGCGTCATCATGACTCATTTGCCGTTTTGGAGGAAAATAGGGTCCTGATGTAGCCCTCAAAGCGGCGGGATGTGATCGAGGGCCACCACCTTCAAAAAATTCAGGTAATTTCAATTAAGGATTACATTTACTCTCAGTAACAGCTTTCTAAATGCGTTTTATTCATTATGCATAAAACAATGTGCATATTTACCTGCAAAAATCATCATGCCATTTTTCTCATGGAGCTGGCGAACTCGGACTGAATCGCCGTTGTGATGCTTGCCAAAGGTCGACTTGACACTCGACGTGGGGAGCGTGGAGGAAGTTGTAAATGTACTCTGTCTACTCAGATGACGACAGAGCCAGCGGCTCCGCCTGGAGGAGGAACCGATCGGACAGCCGAGAACTCGGAAGAAAGCCTCCCGGAACTTGGAGCTCATTACATTGTACAAAATTGGGTTGATGGCCGAGTTGAAGTAGAGCATCACTCGACACATATACAGGACATTGTAGTAGAGCTCCTGCCCCATGTTTTGAACTGTGGACGAGGGAGCTAGAATGATGTACAGAGAAAATATCCGGAAGGGTAGGAGACAGATGAAGAAAAAGAAAACAACCGTCGCGAGCATCATGACCACCTAAAAGAGTAGAAAGAAAGTCATTTTAATTTGGACAATTTCAAAATAAAAAAATCTAAAACTAGTCAATATGTTTCTCCCCTGTATAAAAGCCACTATTAATTTTAACTGTTACTATTTCACGCCCAATAACAATTGTAGTTATTATTGCTATTTTATGTGGCGATTTAGACAACTTCTTTTTAGGATAAATACAAAATATACCGGCATTTGACGGCAGCAAAAATAAAGCGAAATTATATTCCTTTCATGATCCAATACAATTTCCAGAAAATTGTTTTTAAAGCGAGACGCCCGCATTTTATACCCATATTCAATATAATATGTATGGAATCGCGAATCTAGTTGATTCAAATCGAAATTGAAATTGAGATTGAATATACTGTAATAGCGGCCCTAAGTACATTTCTGTGTCCTTTCCTGTTCTCTCTGTAGCAAAATCGTTGATCGCATACGAAATCTTGTGTAGGCGAGCCTTTCCCTGTGTAATACGCGAGGAGATCTAGTGATGTAAGGATATTTTGTTGCCGTTTTACAATGTATAAAGTGGTTTACTTTGTAATACAAATATACAGCTGCACAAAAACACATCATGCACTGTGGCAATATTCTAATCGGATAGAGCATAAAATTTACCAAAGCCACTTTTCTTTTCTCTCTCTCTCTGCCTCGATCTCTCCTTTCCTCTTCTCTGGAAGTAAGAAACGCCGAGAATCGGAAAGCCAGAATAAGAACAAGAAGATATAGGGAAATAAAATAGATGTAAGAAAAGCTCCCAAGGATAAGAATAAGGAGGAAATACTGCAGAAAGCATCTTTTTTAGCTGTTTTTGAGGATGTGTGTGTCAAGAATTCATTTTATTCACCGAGAGTCATTCCATAAGTTTTGTGGACTTTGAAGAGAGGGAAAGAGAGACAGTGTGGCTTGCTGTTTTTTATGGAACTCTCTCCTTCTCTCTCTTTCACGAGTCGTAAAAAAGTCTGTAATATGCTGGAAATGAAGAACTAGCCCATAAATTTTTTTCCATTCAGGGCTTCTTTTCTTCCCTTGCCTTCATTCATTCCTCCACTTTTCTATGACTTCATATGTATAAAGATACCCTAGCAAAAATACACTACATTCGATTTCAAAATAGAATGAACGCTCTGAAAATTAAAAAAATAAGAATATTTCGCCTGGAGTCTAGGATAAAAATGGAACTAAAAAATTGGATATTTTACTAAAATAAAAACTGTAATAGATTCCATTGTCCGTTCCCCCAGGGCCATTCGAGGATAGGTAAACAAATTGACCAACAAAGAAAGTTCTTAAACGAAGGCTAAAAGAATGTATGCATCAAAAATTAAAACCTTTAGTCGTAGTTAGTCCTACGCATTTCTCGTGCAACTTTACATCCACCCACATCCATTATGATATAATTTTGCGCTTGTTTTACAAAAACATGAATGTCTCCCATTCAAAAGCTAGTTCACCAGTAATTTAAACTAACTCTGAAGGAAAAACTGGATGGGAAAATTTTCTTTTCTTTGCGTTTGGCGTTTTCGCCTAGGGTGAAGAAAAGAAAAGAGAAAGATTTTCACTGTGTGAAACTGTGTATTATATATAAAAGACTAAAAAAGAAGGAGCAGATTCTATTTTGTACAATACATGCATGTATACATAGATTGTATAGTCTACACTAATCGAATCCATAAGTGATATATAACATAATATTAGATATATATACGTAGCATATAATACATATGTAGTTAGTTTACTACCATCAACATGCTATTTTGTTGTTAGAAGCTATATACTGCCTATGACTTTCTACCATGCATATTATGTATAGGTTCTTGTACATCGTCCACATGATCTCCACACAGATAGTCCCGCAGGGCTGACTGACAGCCGAGTTTCGGTTTCGACTAGTACCTTCTTTACTTATTTAACTATAATATCCTTGAATCCTCAGCTTCTCAATATGAACAATCTTCATACATAATATGTATGCGTATTACTTGCTCGCACTTTTTACAGCCAAACTTTTGCAGTCAACAGTCTACCGTCTGCCTCTCAAACTGGTATTTAACGTGTGTATAGAAAAGTCATCTAACTTTAACTTGTGTTAGACACATCCATAATAACATGATATATTATACAAATTCAGGTTTTAATGGCAAACAACACTGCTGCTGCTGTTGTACCCGACTTCAAGTTATTATAATGCATACTACTATTTAGTGTAATATGTATGTATGTAAAGACCAAAAAATCTTTGCGGTAGACATAATGATGTATTTTGTACTCCCAACTCACATCGTACAAGTCAACTACTCAATCCAAATAATCTTGGGCATTCATCATACATTCATAAAGATGTGCACGTATGCATGTATGCATATATCCTATATCTATGCATAGAAGAACATCTTTGTATGTATAATGTATACAGAGAACTAAAAGAAAGTCAATGACATTCTTTGAGTGGGAAATGATCGTAAACTGAGCGTAATAAGTCATCGCTTCAGATTATGTTATTTTATGCGAGTAAAAGATCCTTGTCCTCTAGTTGGAGTATTTACAAAGGATGAAAGGTTTTTTCTTTCCTTGTACAATATACATAGTATATAGACTTTTACTTTGCCTGAACATGGGAATGGACATTTACACAGTATGGCTTTTTGACAACATTATAACAGTTGAGTCAATTTCTATCAACATGACTTTTTGTTCATTTTATTTTCTCGTTCCCTTTACTAAAAAAATCAAATCTAATGTTAGTTTAATGTCTAATATATAGTGATGATACCGATTCGGAGGAGAAGAAAGAAAAAGCCATTAGGTTATTCCAAAATCCAGTGTGTAATTTGTTCAGTATGTCGCCGCGTTGCACACCGTGCAATATGGGGTACATACATACTTATTGCAAATGTATTTTCAAAAACTATACGAAATTAGGTCAATACTCTCCGTAAATCTCTTTATGACTCAAAGCACCAGGCCCGTCGTTTAAAATTTGATGGAGGCAGTTTGGACTAATGTGAAAAATAATGATGTAGGTCGGCAGTCGGTAATATTGTATTTGTACTAAGCAAGTCGAGCATAAAAGTACATTTAAAAGCGAGACGAGAAAGTCATTTGTGAATAATAAGAGCAATAACTAATTATGCACTTATTCTACAATTCTGATTCGCAAGACGACTATTATTATAACAATATATAACGGCATGACTGTATAACTAACCTGCTTTCTTGCTCGCATGTTTGGATGATCACCACTGCAGCAGCGGGTTGACGCAGAGGTGCAAGGATCCGACATCAGGTTCCGGGATATGATCCAGTAGAGGACGATGAGAGTGAAGAGAGGTATGAAGAAAAATATAGTAATGGACGTGAGGAAGTAGACAGTCGCCCAAGTATTTTGCGCGTCGGAGAAACACGCGGGGACAATGCTGCGATCATGATATTTCATGTGTTTGTGCTCCGCTATCACCAGCATCGGACTGTAAATTTAAATTTGATACAGAAACATGTATGAATAAACATAGATCTATCTTAGGTAATCATCATCACCATCAATAATAACATCATTGACAGTACAAATATGCATGTGCATTTTACGTACATATATTTTGAAACTTGACTGTTTCATGAATATTCTAATAAATTTTTGAGCTACATGTCATGATCATTGTCTGCCTTCATATTTTAATGGAAGCAAGATTTGAATTAAGATCAAGATTTCCCGATAAAATACAAATATTTTGGCATACATATATGATACCAACAGTAAACAGTATATGGGAAATGAACTCACGAGGTTGCAATGACTGCAATAATCCATATTGCTATGCACAGTCCCACCGCTCGCTGTTTTGTGCATGTGTAGTTGGCTCGCAGAGGCCTAAACAAGGGAGAAAGCAAACAAGAGGAACATTAAAAGTTGGTATGCACATGTACTTAGTTTTGTACCATTGACAATAGTTTGTAGCTGCAGATTTCTTTTGTCCTGTACTCAAAATTAGTTCAAGATAGCAGCAAATAAAGAAAGAAAGTATACAAGATACCCCGAGAATTCAGAGCTTCTGAATCTAGTAAGGATATGTTGGTTTTGCACGTTTTCTCCCTTTATTCGTTTTTGAAAGGTTACTTGATACTTCCTCTCTTTCGGTTGTCAAACCTACGTATTATAAATGACAGGCACATTTTAAGACAAACCTGCAAATAGCGATGTATCTCTCCAGTGAAATGGCCAAAATCGTCAGGACTGATGCGTGGGCCACAGAAAGCTCTGCAAATGGAACCAATTTACCTGGAAAGCAAAAAAAAAACACAATTTAAATTGCATTTTCATTTTTTCAAGTGGTTGTACTTTCCAGACATTATTAGTACAATATGCATATCATTTGCTTATTTTATAAAAGTAGCACAACGTGTAATCGAATTCCAGGACAAAAATAACATACTCTTGAACGTACCAAGGTATACAAGAGCATGTTATTTTAAAATAGACGTAAAAAACTTATGCTTATGAATTGATGTCTCTAAATTCTCGCGGAATCAAGTGGAAAGTCTACATCATTTTTATAACAGTAATTGCGATATAGTGATTCAATAGTCAGGAATTTTGGAGCATTAGCAGTGGCATTTCATGTATTTTTCCTCAAAGGATTTTTATAAAAGAGAAACAAACGACAAAACGAAATATTTTTAAACAGGAATAACATTACATCATCCTAAACATACAAGACAAAGGATTTAGTTCATGAGGGCCAAAGATATGACCAAAGCCGAAAGGGAAATGTCAGCTATTTTAATAAGCTTGTGGATTTATCGTGAGAGCCTTGTACTTGAAAGTTGGAAGTTAAAATTCAAAATATTATTTATACGTTATTAGCTGTGGATAACTGTAAGGCTGAAGACTGTCAACTGTGTCGAGCGTGAATTGTAAATTGTAAAAATATATAGTGAGCTCAAGAGATGCTCCAAGTCGGCTTTTTCAATGCATTGCAATGACGGCTCTGTTGTATTATGCACATTGTGTATGTATGTTTACACGTAAGAAGTACACATGCATACATACATAGCTAAAAGTCTAGAAGAATGATGAGTACATTGTAGACGTGATAACGTGCCAAATATTTTACAATGTCTATAAAAAGTATTATGAATGCAGCTCAAATGATAAGCACACTGTACATTCGACACACAGTATGTACAAAGTACATCATGTACACTGCATGTAGACTAAGCACACATTTATTAAATGTGAACGGCATTGTTGCTCGCTTAGCGTGGAGTCGTAAATCAAATTATGAGAATTTTCTTGGAGAAAAATTCCCTGAAAGAAGGCATCAATATCTGTATAAGTTTTCGTTTGCTCAACATTTTCTCCACTTGGGATTTTCCTACTTTTCTTCGTTGTTTTCTTGTCAACTTAACCATTCCCATTTTGGAGTGCTTTTGGGCGTATTAAAAATGAAAAAAACGCCACGAATTTACCATTACCGATGGAAAAATTGTTTAGTTGTACATAAGTCTGTGAAAATCGTCAGACTTTTTATTTGTTCGTCAAATTCAGTGTATAGTGTGTAGGTATGCGAGCATACACAAACAATGTAAAAATTTTGAATGGGAGCAACATGTAGATTGTGAAAAAAAGCAGGCAGAAAGGCACATAGATACATATGAAAATATGTATGTGCATATATATACATACGTACATATGGGTACATGTGGTGAAACTGGTTGGCTAAATTGAAATTCGAAAAAAAATAAAAAGATGTGTACTACATGTGTCAACTTTTGTCATCTCTTGTCATGAGCTCGGCATACTCCTCAGTTTCCGCCGAGCTTTTTTCGTTTTGATGTATGTTGCATTTATATATGTATCCAGTGCTACAATATTTTTACGAGACTGTCAACATGAACATGAACTCTTGCTCCCTTTTCTCTGTTTAAGCTGTGTGTACAATGTACATATCCCACAAGTTGGAGTCAGAATGAGCAACGGAAGGGAGAACCGTGTGTGTTTGTGCAGGCATTCTTGGGTATTATACAATGCATGGGATGAAACACACGCAGGAAAAGGTACATAGTACATAGAAATAAGTCTGAGTTTTTATCTTCTGCATCATTTCTCGCTCATGTCACGGCTTCCACAAAAACATGTACAATTCCTACATGTATATTTGACTATATTTCAACTCTTGAAATGATCTCCGGCTATACAGTGTTTTGACTCCTCGAGTCGTCAGGACTTGTTAAAATGAAATTCGTAAGAGGACACATTGCGATTTACAATTTATTATATAATAATAAATAATATTGTACTTTGTGT
>JAQIVE010001252.1:0-26392 GCA_034698285.1 Sminthurinus bimaculatus
ATGTTTGTGGCCGCGAATTTTTTTTAATGACCATTGGGAATAATTAAAAAATAAATGGTGTCCTTTTACGGGTTAAAATATCGCAAAGTGTGTAAACTGCGTTAGAAGTAAATTTTTTCCATCTTTTTTACAGGATAAATATCCAAACGTTGCTGGAAAAGTTACGGGCATGTTGGTAAGCTGTAGTAGTATACAGAATTCGCAAACTTTGTTTTGCACTAGATACATTATATTATAATTATAAATTATATTATGCATTATGCTAGTTTATGATTTAATTTAATATTTATCTTGAAATGCAGCTTGAAATGGACAATGCTGAGATCCTTCATTTACTTGAAGATCGCGACCTGTTGAACTCTCGAGTTGAGGAAGCCGTTGCTGTCTTGCAGATGCACCAGACAAACAAGCAACCAGCCTCTCAAGCAACTTAGACAAGGAAAAGCAAAATGAGGCAACACGATTTCTATAATAATAATAGGTATAATATGCAACCATGTATATTATAATAGAACTCGTGTATAAAGAACTATTTTTGGCTCCCTAATATTCAATATTATATATAATATTATTTACTACATTTTAAAGGCAAACGACTCGGCTCTCTCTCTTTAAGGATTAGGATTTATGTCTTTGGACCTAATTTAATTGTATGTATTTATATGTCAATTAATTAGTTGTTTCTTCCCACCTCACTCCCCCCACTCCTTCAGCTCTTATATTGTAACTATGTGTATGTATTATTTGCATTTCTTTCAAAGGAAGAGAAAGCCTCCTTTCACTTTCCCTTCCAGTTTTTATTTAAAGTACCTCTACGTGTTTCTCATGTGTATCTGTAAAATCCAGTTATAAACAATTTTTTGTCCCCCAGTCAATCATTAAATATCAAGGTTTATTAATTTGTGATTCATCCTCTTCTGTTCTATATGCTCTTACCTATTATTGTCATGATAAAAAGTACATCAACTATGAAATGTGAATTTCTCTGCGTATCATGTATGTACCTATGTTTGTTATTCTCAAGAAATAACGGAGAATCATTGCATTATACAAAAAACAATAATAATATATGTATGTACATGATGTAACAATTCCATATGAATAAAATAATTGGATGAACATAATTGAAGTGGAAATTAGTACGGATTCGGATGGAGATAACGCCATTCACCTAATATTGGATTACTTACATAATATTTTATTGTAAATGTTTATTTTTCAAACTTGAGAACATTTTTCTCTGCATAATACGAATACATTTAGTATAGATTTATTTATTCATAGATGTATGCGTTCACAACTACACACAGAGATAAAGCACAGAAAGAAATCTAATTCATATTATTTATGATGTAAGCAAATACTTACACTTAGAACTTTTTAAACTGTAAACATTAACTTCACGAACAATTTAGCAATTTTAGACGGAAAAGAAGGCGATAATAATATCAGTTTTTTTTCTAATATTATTCATTATTCATATCATGAAAACATTCATTCATATTCTTATACTTACATCATACATCCATCATCATGCATTCCTGACGATTCGTAAAAAGTAAAATATGTATAATAAACAATATACAATATCCATTAATAAAAGGGTATATATACCTAGTCAATAATGTAATAACACATTATAATACAATAACATAGTATATGCACTGTCGTATAGCAAAAACTTGATCAATATATATTATTAGTATGTGCATAATACATAATGCATCATATTAGTAATAATAAGTATAACAACATTTATGATATAATAAGTAAAAGTACGTGTAATACATATTTAAAATCTTTTTACAAAACATACCAATTATTATAACTTTAGAACACGGGCAAAATAGATACATAGACAACTACAATAGACGCAGTTACATACATATAGGTTACTTTCGATTTCTTATTTGTAATTTGTAAATATTATGATATTGTGATACAGTATACCTAATACATAATATAGATTAATACAACAATAAAAAGGGTAGTAATTAGTAAAACTACTATATTTTATGTACCGTTTACTATTGTAATAATAAAAGTCTGGAAAAACTAGTAAAGAATAGTAACTCCTTGGTCTTGTGACCTCGGTCTTGACCTTCCAGCCCGGCTTGGGTGAGGACTTGGGCTTGGCAATGGAGAGCGGCTACCAGTAACTTCAGGTGACGTTTCTCGGCTTGTAAACTCTTGTTCTGTGTAGATCAGTCAAATATACAAAACAGTAATCATTATTGCTCATCCTTCATCCTTATAGTAGTCAATGCGTAAGTAAAGTGAGTATGGAGAAAATTGTAAGAATTGGTAAAAAATAGGTCTCATATATGTTTGTAAAAGTCCTTTTCTGTGTGTATATGATATATGAGTTATGAGCAAGTCAATGCGAAACCTTTTCGTCGTCGACGCAGTACCGACAGTACAAGCAGTAGAATCGTCATTAGTATCAACACTAGTCCAACTAGTATCCACGTGGCTGACTTGTATGCGGTAGAACCACCTACAGAGACAAGGAAAAGTATAATTACGAAAGAAATTGTATCATAAAACAAATCTAAAATTAGCTTTGTATCAAAATTAAATTAGAAAAGTTGTCTCACTTTTATCCACATTTGGCTGTGCGTTTGGACCCAGACCATTGCCAAGGTAGTTTAAACGAGGGAGGAACTCGGTCCAAAATTGAGTTCGATATGGCTGATATCCCCTCGGGGTGATCCTTCCGTCACGAAGCCAGTAGTGAACAGGGTCGGAGGTCGTAAACTTGGTCCATTGAGTCCAAGAGGAGGAACGTGATTCGGTGGGCACTCCCGAAATGGCGAAATTTGTCCACAATTCTTGAACCCGAGTCGACACTCCACGCTCAATACCATTAAAATCTCGGCCAATTATCTCTTGGAAGACGGAGCGCCCAAACAAATACAGAAGGATGGAACCATGCCATGCACCTGTCAACGTTTTTATACATGAGGCATGAACCGATTAACCACTTGACATATTTACACATAGAATGTGAAAGTGTGATACTGACCTGTTGAGTTGATGGAGCTGCTATAAACATTTGGGTCTGGGGTATCTTGGTCAAATACGTAGGCGTAAACAGGGTTTAAGTGTTGTGACAGATATTGCGCCGTTTGAATGTGTGGGGCGAGAAAGTTGGCTTCGGTAAAAAACTAAAAGGATACAAAAAATACACATAATGTATATGTTTACGATTTACATATGTACGTCAGGTGATACATGTTATGGTTTTCGTTTTTTGTGTGTATACACGCATTTTACATCAATTTGAAATGAGTATTTTGTATGCGTCATGGCCATGAAATGTAAGATACATACATACTTATATATAAATAATATTTCTTGAAAGAAGAAAGAACTGTGAAATGACAGTTTATTATCGTAATATTACATACTGCGTAATATGTATCATCATTACATGCTAAGCATGTGGGCCAACAATCAGAATAATATTTTCTGCTTAAAGCAAGTCATACATATTATGCATACATACATATATTTTGTAAGCAAAACTCTTACATCTAGCATTTGGTCCATGACTGCCGTTGTGTCGTTACTCGCGCCAGTGATGAAGGCAAACTTGACAACCTCTTTGACAACCATCCAATTTTCATGGAGACGTGACCTTTCCAACAGCTGAGGAATCAACTCGGTCTCAAAATTATGCTTCAATTCAATCGAAGACATCCTGTAAAGCTGCGGTTTACGTTCTGAAAAATTACAGGAAATTATGTATTCGCGCTTGGCTTTAGGATTTACATTTGTAAAATGTAGTATGCAAGGAAACCAATCATTCAAATATGCGTATACATAATGAATTTGTGTAATGTGTAAGTATACTACGGGCTTACTGATCATAAGTAGTCCATCCTTCGAGGAAATGCCAGTAATGACGGGTATTTTATTGAACTCTCCTCGTTCCAGGGCCTCCCAGGGCTTCCTCGCAATGTACTGAACATCTCTGGGTAAATAGTTGTCGACGACGGGTCCAAAGACGTCTGTCCCATTGTAAAAGTCTATGACACGATAGTAGGCTTGTGTCACTCGGTTTGCATCTTGGAAGCGGAGACACTGCTGTATGGCATCTGTGTTGGTTGTAGAGCAGCCCAGTTCCTTGGCTAGGAGAAGAGAAGCTTCCTTCACTCGATAGCCCATCGCCCACGGGGCCAACGATGAGCCCGACATCAAAACCACCGAGTGGAATCGGCCTACTTTAGAGTACAAGCAAAAGCATCAACGTTAAAAATACAACTCTCAAGAACACCAACACATAATATACACGCACAGTTTGTATTGTTGCCTGACTGTGTATTGTGATATTTTATGCATCATGCATAATTCTGCTCTGATTTCCTATGCCATAAAGTAAAGCATTTATATGTTATGGACCTGATGCTCTAGGCGAAGTCATATGAAGCATTGCTGCTGCAGCTCCAGCTGAATGACCCATTAGGGTTACCTATAATCAAACAAAACATCACAGAGTACAAATATGAACAAAAGCTGGCTATAATAAAATTGTCATAAAAACTTGCCTTTTTCATCGTTTTACACATTGTACTCATTTACCTTTCCAGGATTGCCACCAAACTCTCGAATGTTCTGGAAAAGGAAAAGAGGTTCGACACATTGAAGCTTTTTATACATAATACGGTTATTTTATACAGTTCTGGGACTTTTATCGTTTTGAACCTATACATTCATACACCATCTTTAAAATATTATGAAGATTAGACATAGTCATGAAAAAATACGCACTTCATGGACCCACTCAATCGCAAGATACTGATCTAGTAGACCCATGTTGCCACCGGCTCTCGAGTCTTCCATGGAAAAGAAGCCAAAAACACCAAGTCTAATGGGAAAAAATGAGCATAGGTAAATACTAAATACATTTTTTCCTGTGTGCAAGAAGTCTAATTTTAGTACTAAAAGTTGTCAAGTCGTTTTATAAGCTGTGCAGTGAAGAAACTAATAAGAACAATTTTATCCTCACCTGTAACTGAACGTGACAACCTGTAAAGAACAATCAAAGCTTAGTTACTTTAGTTTTTTCATTAGTAGGTATTCGTTTTATGTGCAAACTAGCGAACTTGTTGGTGTCAGTACATTATACATATATGTATATATGTACATATTAATACACCGGAAAATTGGCGATTGACTAACTGAATCAAGTTCATTGACTATTGACGGCCAAGTAGTTCTGTCATATATACATTCCATCAATATGGAATATATACCATTCAATCAAACAGTCAGTAGTCAGCATGATATTGACATGGAATAAAAGTGAAAAGCGGATGGGGTACGAAAAGTGAAATTGGGAAATTTTTAATTAGTCGCCTTGTTTCTCGCCTTTTCATCTTTCAAGTCTGACAATTATTTGCGTCACCTTATACGCTCACATAATATTTTCTATTTTTAAGCATTTTTTTCAATACTTGACACTTAAACTTACAATGAGATCCTGAGCTGAGAGTTCTGCTCCACTATAGAGTGACGAGTCAAAGAAGGTATACACATCTCCGCCAATGAAAATGACTACAGGGAGGAGGGAACGCTGAGGATTCGCATACTATAAAAGCAACATCAAAATCAAATCAAGATTATAAATTATAACCAAAAGTACAATGCCAAATAATGAGTGTATATCTGTATTTTATTTTACTTGCGCGTGTCTACCTATCTATAGATATACATAACACGTACATAACTATACAATCTTTCGTACAATCTACTCCTTTCTGTTTCTACACACAGACATTGAACATTGAACATGAAAGTTTAAGGCATAAATCAAGAGAGAATAATATTTATTTACTATAAAAGATTGAGGAAGATAAGCTCCCATTATATAATACGTAATGCACATAGTCATAATATTAACAATAATACACTTGTAACAATCAAAACCTGAGCATTTTACATGTTAACACGACTGATGTACACTTCAACTTGAAAAAAGCAAATTGAATCTGCATGTACCTGAGGTGTCCATATGTTTAAAAATAAGCAGTCCTCCGAGGTATGACCTCTAGCCGTTGGTTGCAAGCAGTTTGGTCCATATCTCGATGCATCCAGTGTAGTATTCCATCCATAATGCCTTTCAGGAGGCTGTTTCATAAAAAATATTTATATGCATGTGCACAATCATCAAGTACATAACTGATAACTGATAATCTTATAAAATCTATGAAGACTGCACTTTTCCTAGATACTGTACGAATAACAACAATTTGTAAATACATAATCACCAAACACAATACACAATACAATATACAGCAGCATTTAGGTGATGAACTTGTATTTTGATGTTTATGTTCATAAAAGTGCATAATATGAGTACTTTTGTACTTTGTACTGCGTATGATGTTCCTTATCCTTATATTTTTTATAGTTATAATTACCATAAATCTCAGAGTTCCAATTGGCGCTTTAGCGTACCTTGAAATCAAAAGTAAAAATACAAAAACCAAGTATAGTCAGACAAAAGATGATATAAAAGATATGTTTTATTATTTTATTATCATGAAACTATACTGACAATATAGACCAATAGCTTCTACAAAAATCAAGCCAGAATTAGCACTAAACATTTTATGTAGTATCAGTATCAAATTATTATATATTTATGAAATCTTGCTCTTCCCTATTGTCCATACCCATACTTAAAGTATCTGTATTGTGTTAACTTACGGAATGCCCAGATAAGCATAAGTGTTTGTGGCAGAGTCTCTAATCTGTGAAAATGAACAGATTTTATATGTTTATATAAAATATGTAACATGAGCTTTAAACTCTAAACATCATCGTTATATGTATATAAAATCAACTCGTCAAGCTGAACTGCATCGCAAATTGGACGAGAGAAAAATGAATTGATCATGCATGTATCATGAATTCCAGGCGCGGAGAAAGCAGACGTATGCAAACAGTAGAACATGAAAATGAAAATGATGTAAGAAAAGATGCTCAACTTACCCCCTGAACTTGGCCCAGTCCCCGTACATTAATAAGAACAGCACTCACTTGATTCACACAACTTAACACAACTGACAAGATAAGTATAGGAATTAAAAACACATTGATTACATTAAGGCCACACATGTGGCAACCACTATGATTTGTCCTTTGATTCTTCTTCTGATCACAAGCCATTTTATATTTTATTGTCCGCCTGCTGTAAATACAGTTCAATATAATGTATAAAATATTTTTTTTCTTTTTCTCAGCGACGATGAAACGAGCTTTTTTATTCACATATGGTTTTGTGACTAGGATTCGGTTTCTGTAAAAGTTTTCAGCTTTTCCTGTTTTACGTTTTCAGTCAAGCTCATGTAATAAAAGCAGTAGGATTGTACTTTTCTAGATTTTTATCACAAATACTGTTGAATGGCTGAATTCACTCATTCATTTCTTATTAGCCAAGACGTTGGTATTTTTTGTTTTTACAAAGTGGACAATTTATGTATGTAAGGCATATAAATTAAAGCGGCACAACCGGACATCGGACAATAAGGTTCAACTATATAATCGTGTAATCTGTGGACTATTATTATGTATTATGTGACATTATTATGATGACAGAACATTATATTTGTATAGTTGAGTAATGAATTTGTTCCATTGCCAAGCAGTTCTTTTTCTTGATCTTTATTCTTTCCGTCACTCACTCGAGTAATTTATTCCGCTAGACAAACTATCAAGTATGACTCCATCCATAATCCATGATGGTTTAACGAAATTAAACAATGTACATCGTTACTGTAGGTCCAACTTTAAACAAACGACACTTTTGGACTGTGAATTATGAATTTTGAGTACAAAAACACTAGCAATCAACACCAGAACTATGATATATTAGATATGTATGATATGTACATAAAGGCGTGTGTAATTAATTCATTTAATTTCCATATACAGGCACAAAACGTCAATAATTAGTAGATTGAGAACAAATGTTATTGCATCAAAATGTCAAACTCAAAAGTGTCTCACTTCCGTCTCGCTTCCTTCCTCAAGCTCAAAAATATGTACATATACACTCAGTATTTATTTACACACAACCTTTTTTTAAGTATTCAAAAATGTGACGAGAGCACCGTAACAATTATTAAAAAACAAAAGGGGGAATTTGTTGTCGTTCAACGTTCAACTGCAGCAGTAGAAAATTATATTATTTCTGGTATTTTTTTATACATATCATAAAAACTGTTACTTTACTATGCACCGTTTCTATTCCCGATTCCCCTTGGAATATTAATTAATTGTCATTTTCTCGTTTAAACGTTTGTTCTCCACTTAGGCACACAATGCTTTATGAATTCACGAATCCAAGTAAATCCACAGTCAGTTTTTCCACTCTGTCAGCATTCATATGTTATTTAGTTTCCCAAAATATAAACAATTGCAAACATTTTTTCGTACAAACGGACACTTTCCACAAAGTCAAAAAATGTTGAGGATGACCGATGAAATTTAATCACAATCAGCTCAACTAAAATATTTTACTTTAATGTTTTCTGTATAACGATTAATACTGTACAACTGGATAATACACGTCAATGAAAACTTGTACTTGTACACATGGTTTGAACTGATACACAAACATGCACGCACACACTGTTGGTTGAATCTTGAATGTATTATTACTTACACAAGTCTATGGCTATAAATTATAAAAGACTGTGGAAACGTTTCCCGATGAGCGAGCTTTGATCACGGCACTATTAGACGAGCAAGTGAAAGAGAAAGAATTGTGCTGAGGTGTAGAGAAAAGAAATGGAACAGACTGATGATAGATTTAAGTAAGTAGACTGACAGTAAAAATTCGGTTTCTAGTTTATTCACTAATATGAGACGACTGGATTCTGGATCGTGAATGTTAGTGTGATATTATGTATAATGTATATGTGTAATTTAATGTGTATTACACACTTGAGACACGTACAGCTTTTGAGCCAAGAAGTTACAAGGTTTGTACAGAAAAATGAAATAACATAACTGACACACGGGTTAGTCTTGTATAATATTATTTATTCAAATACAAGTACAAATACATATTATATTATTATAATACACTTTACAACACAATAGGGAGTAAGCAGTAAGTATATTGTTATTGTAGTAGTTGCAAAGACAGAGGATCAGCAACTTGCTTGTTGTGTTCATAGTACAGAGAATAGAAATAGAGACAGCAGGAATAAGTGACAATCAAGAGACCATAGCATGGCTTGGGCGTCACAGTCACAGTAATGAATCACATGATATAATTATACTACATGCTACATGCATGTATCCATGTATGTATGCATGTATGTAGAAATGTATGTACAGAAAAATATACTTTTTACAAGAGGCCATGAATTGGGAATTTCGTACTGAATAACCGTGTATATGTTTTATACATAGGTATAACATTGTTATATAATTTTATATATTATAATGCATTATTATATATTATGTACTTTGTATCATTATGATTTACGATACGATGCAACCATTCGGTAATATCTATTATATTATATTATTATAATAGCAGGTCCCTTTGAATTCTATACATATACAGAAAATACAGTCTACACACGTATTAAAAGTGCAGATTTAACCAAAAGCCAAAGTTCTCTTTCTCCCCTTATTAACCAGATATTATGTACTCTCAACTATTTACTATTTATCACCAACTGCCATCACAATAATCAAAATCATTATCATCGAGAATCAACATAAAATAAAACCATCACCTCCGCACTTCACTCACATTCACACACACTCGGAAAAACATGACTCAAACCTCAAAAAACACAACGTAATGTATGTATGTACAATGTACATATTACGAGGAGGTACGAGTAGGGCACAAGAATGAAATCTAAGAAATATCCTAAACCAAGATCTTAACCTAATCGTCATCATCATCATTCTCTGATTTAAGAATTTTACATACATACATATATATAATATAAATATTATGAGGTTGGAAATATGGATATGAGGCGAAGTTGAGACGATGCAATTGTACATACAATATGCCAGTACCAAGTATTGAGTTTTGAGACTTGCATGGACTGCACTTATTTTGTATCCACGTGTGATACTATGTAAATACGTATTATCATGTCAAATCCACGTTGTATAAGTTTATAATGAGAAATACACACACATATGAAAATATAGTATAATATTTTACACTGTTCCGAGTATTATTATTAATTTATTGTCTATTATTTATACTCTTCATCCTATACTGTATGTATTTTACCTCTTTTCAAAAATTTAATTCCTTACACCATGCATTTGTGTGTGTATGTATTGGGTATATGATATATACATGAATATGATATATATATGTATTATGTATATACATATAGAACGCCAGACACAAGCAGGTAGACATCAGACAGAAGAGATTTCAAAGCGGATAGTTCGGGCTTCGTAGTTCCTCGTGTGTGCTTCCATTATTTCATCCTTTTCATAATACATACAATATCCGCACAATGCTCAAACATTTCTTGTTTATTCTAAACTTTAGAATGAAATTAAGAGTTGTCAAAAGCCCAAAACTTTACACAATCGAAATAAGTAGTAAGTATACTCCACGTATTTGTAAAAGCACTAATTGTAAATGCCACATTGCAAAGGAGATTTAGTGTAAATAGATGTACAATGTCAAAAATAGGGGATTTTCCTTGTACTTGTATCTACATAGACAATAGCAGATGAGATGAGATTAAATGGTAACTAAATGGTAATCTAACGGTCAAGTACACAAGCAAATGGGAAATATTTATTTACAAATTGATTTGATGGTGATGGTCAATAATTTGCAATTTAAACAACTTTTTTGATTAAAAAGTTAATGAATTTCGACTACATACATACACACATATGTATTTAAATGAAGGTGACTTCAGGGTTGTGTTTTGAGTCGTGGTTTTTAATTGTGTACTATTAGTAGGGAAATGAAAACGAAAACGAAAAATAACTACGTACTTTTTCAACTATTGGCCTTTTTTACCGTTGCATGAAATGAATACATTAGATTATGACGTTTAAAATAGTTATTTTGATTGGAAAGCTGTGGACATATAAATACATGTGTCATATTCAAAGCCATATCCATAGAGAAAGCTATTTTAAATAGTGGTCATTCAGCTTCATTCCTTGTGAGGCTCATCTTTCACCCTAGTAGACCATAAATAACCATAATATATTGCACATGTCACCATACACAGGGAGATTTATTGTAAATTGTAGATAGAATTTGATGAGAAAACACGAATGAGATGAGAAATCATTGAAAAGAAAAAACGAAACCACTGCTTAGCTGCGTATTTACCTCCTATATTCTGTATAGTTGGAGAATCCATTTCAAAATTCTACTTTTATTTTACGTCACATACATATAGCACTGAAAATATTATAATATTATTGTATAGTTTAAGCTCGCAAAAGTTGCTCAAAATAGCTGTGGGTGTTGTATGTTTTTCAATGTACAACTTTTATGCGTGCAACACAATAATTATTATCAACATTACTTCATAGTATACATACATGCATATGTACGTACCCACACGTTTTTTGAAGTTAAATGTGGAATTTAAGATCTATATAAATACACGGTAAACAAAATACCTATTTATGTATATATGAAGGGAGCATGGAGCATAAAATGTTATTTAACAAATATTTTAGTTCCAAATGCGAAATTTTTCTCCAACTAAAAGCTAAACCTAAATATTGTATACATTATACTACATTATACACTTGTATAATATGTATAATGTATATGCATGTCGTTCTAGGTTAGTTTTAGTTACATTAGCGAAGGTGTAGTCGCCATACGACGTCATGATATATTAGTTATTACGAGGATTCAAGTCCTCGTTTAAATTCCTCTCTCTTATAATATAATACACTTTACAGTAGAACTTATTGTTAGGTGCATATTTTTCGCGTCAAAAGGTTATACATTATTTAAGTATCTGCGTATACTATACATACATGTGTAAGTTAACCATTTAATGTATGTAGCATGATTATGATACGGCTCTAAAAACTACGTATGTAGTATGTATGCATGCATCGACAGCATGTAGAACTTTTATCCATGTATAATACACTTTGATATATTATAAATACATATGCAAAAGATCAACGTTCAGCCTGCAGTTAGCTGAGTACATCTATACTCTATACTATATACTTATGCATGTAATCCTTGCATTTGTGTGTAGGAGTATAAGTGAATGAAAGGTAATTGTGATTTTCAAGATCCGCCCGCCCCGTTTCCGGTCTACCTCGAAAGAGAGAGATGACTAAAGACTAAAAGAGAGACAAGCTACCAACAAAATAAGTTGAAATAAATAGTTTTTTATGGGGAAGCTCTTTTCACCATATTACATACACTATTTATCTGTCTATGTAAGTAAATACGTGGGCATTATGTATTTTGTTATGTGCATTGTATAATGTATAGGTATACGATACATAAAGTCATGCTGTTTGCTGCTGCTGCTGTTTATGCACTGTGATGGCCTATGGCTATATTATGGCTAAGTATGGATGGACCGAAATGCTCATTTTGATGTTGACAAAACCTAATACATGGACCACTGCATATTATTGTGTGCATGAAGAATGTGTAGATATTTTATAATAGCTCTAGTCTCTAGAAATAGAGGAAAGTGGGCTTCGTTATGTGTTTGCTTGCGGTAGTCTGTCTATACATATTTACATTTGTACATATGCATACTTATTTAATACGTATAATGTACACTGCATATTATTCAACGAGCAGACCACTTTTTTAGCTTGTTGGTTATTTGATCCTCCTCCTACATATATGTACGATGCAAGAGCGGAAACGTATTAGAGCAGCCGTGCGTGACCGAAAAATATTTCAAGTGGATGCCGATTGGGATGGGGAAAATGGACATACTGTGGACAGAGAAAGGGACCTTGTTCCTGTTGCCTGTTGCTGCTACTGCTGCTGTTGGTTGTCCACTTTTTACGATCATCGGCTTTGACAATAATGAAATTGGTGAATAAACATTATTGGGTTTAGTGTACCTGTCTGAATGTGTTCTGTATGCATGAGTAAAGTAATCACGGCCACCAAGCAAGAAGAAGCGACTCCCAATTCCCAATACAATACAAAATACAACAAACATGGTATCACATGCATTGAAATTGAATTCCGAAAATACATTCGTCCATTTTGTATACAAATAATACATTCAGTATTATTTACACATCCTCACAATAATTTGCTGTATTCTGTACCTATGTACATTGTACATATTTTGCTATCTTGTCAATCTACGGGTCAGATCAAAGACCACAATCGACCTGGGATTCTTTAAGAAAATTGCAAAGGAAAAGCAAGCATATACCTAGTTATTTTGTACGTACATAATAAGTGCATTCCATATTACTCCTTGATGAATTTGGCCTGCTTAATCTATGATCTATAATAGAAAACAGTGCTGAATTCCACTGAATTGGGCACTTACAATAAAGTCTAACGTCTAAAATAATATCATTGAAAAAATATGCAAGTTTCCACTGGGAAACAACTTTTCTGCTGCTCTTGTTTACCTATAGAATCGTGCAATACTGATACGTAAATAAGGATGAATTTTAAACAAACAAACACACATTTAGATTTCAGCTGGAAAATCATCCCTGTTTTCGTGGCATACATTTTCATTTACGCACTGTAGGATAATATATAGAGAACGGTACAAGAGCGGAAGTCAAAAGAGGAAAAAAAGGATTCTAAATACAATTCTCGCCATATGCATGTTTATCTGCCATTCTTACGCTGATGCAAAACTGTTGCATAATAATATGTAATAATAATGATAATGATGCTAGTATTTATAAATATAATGTGTTTCCATTAAATCATAAATCAGGTGTCCAGGTTGAAAATAAATAATATGAATACCATTACAACTTTCTTCCTCACCTTCCTTGGCCTCATACACACATGGGAATAGTGGGCAAGAACGTTTTAGCTTTTTTAGTGATAAAGTAATACATAACATATTATGGAAGTACAAAGTGCATCACAATATAATGACTGTAATAAAAAGTAAAGAAGTTCCTTGTATGTAATAAAAATGGCAGATTTGAATCTTTTTACTTATTTACAGATTAAGTGAGATAGTTTATATATAATACATAGCAAATAATTAATGTGTATGTACATGTATAATGTGTGTGGCGTGATTTTATAGCTGATTACATGGGGATCACAATAACAACAATGAGTGATGTATATGCGAAGTAGCTTCTGTATAGATGATACACATAATATGTATTACATATTAGGCGACTATTTACACATACAAACTGAGATAAAAATTTCCACAAAATTAAAATCTTCTACGTAGTAAATTTGGACTTTATCATCAGTAGATTAAAGATACAATCACATCACATGATGTGAATTCCTTGTATTTTCATTCATCACTCATCATTCACTTTGTATACGCTGGGTATCACGAGAAATCTTCACAAGTGTTACACATGCAGAATACTCACATTTTACATTGTAAATTTTGTACATGCAAAGTACTTTTACTTCTCAAAGCTTTTCCTTGTCAATATCCTTATTCTCACAATCAGCAAAAATGTAGGCATGCATTCGGGTTTGAAAAGAGGAAATTTTCACGTCCGTGTAATTACAAAACCCAAGGCTCTATCAATTTTGTCCAAAATGTAACACTTCAAGTTCAAAAATATTGTATTATTGCTACAATAACTAACACATAGACACCTTGGATTACTTGGAAAGTAATACATACTGCAAATATGTGTAACGTGAATAGCAAGTGTCAAAGTACGAAACGATAACGAGTTGGCACATATTTCCATAATATAATATATCTTCTAATCTTCTCATAGAGTTATCCAATATTATGAAAACTGCTGAATTAAAGAAAAGGAGAAAAAATCCAAAATTGTACAGGACATGTCACACAATGCATACATTATTTAAAATACTTGAAAAATCCTAATCTGCCTCTTCATCATTTCCCTAATAATAATACTCTCCAGCCATGTATTATTAATGTTTTGCTGTGTTTTACTAGTAAAAGGTAACACTGGGCATTTAAAAAGCATTACAGCGTAAATGTGCCTAACAAAAGGAAGATCAAGGAAACAACTAAAATATAATGGGAATGGCATATTGGAAACAAACTGATTGAGAAATTAAATAACGGAAACATAGATAATTTAATATAGGTACTACAATTCCTAGACTAATTCAGAGGAAGCCCTTGTAAGTAATAATGTAATCTAAAGCTCAACACCATCAGTATCAGTGTATGTACATTAAATGTATCTGTAATTTGTAGTTAGTCGTACATGAGATGGCATTTGGTAACTTACGAATAATAAAATCATACATACTAGAACTTCGGAGTATCAAGGACAGCTTTTGCAGGAAACAACAACATTGTCCACCTATAACACAGCACAACAACTTCCTTGGCAGTGACAGACCTTTTTGTTGATCCCTTATTGGCATTACGATTACAATTAAGCCAAACTACATTATTACAATGAGAGTACTCATATTAAATTAATATACACGTGGATAATCATCAAGCTCTTCAAATGGGTTCTATTTTCTATGGATAAAACTTATGTATTTCATGTACTCCCCTTGCTTACTTTGTGTTTATTTTTTGTACTCCTAAAACCGACAGTCAACACTTGTGGTGACAACAATATTATGACTTCACACAGTGAAAAACCACACTCACAGTATGATTTGGATATAATATAATGTGTTTTTTTACAACAATGATTATATCACTGTCATCTGCTTAAATCACACATACTCAAGCGTACCTGTTATGCATGTAGTTACTCAACAAGGAAAGCGACAAAACGACAAGGTCAACCTGGAAATGTGCCAGCCATGCGTTAATTTTCGGTGATTTAATTATTGCACTCCAACAATAAAGGATAATTAAGGCGTGAATCAGCAGAGTTGACGTATCAGAAGTCCTCACAGCTTTTTACATATTGCATATTATACATGGGCGCAGAGCAAGCACATTTACACTTTATAGTTGATGTACCTACTATACATTATACATATGCATTATACATACACATTATGCACATTTTGAGTTCAGGTAAAATGACAAAGGGCTCAGGAAAAAAAAACGAAGACGAAAACTTGTCAGCCTGGTTGCATCTCATGCTATTATGTATGTATGTAGTATGTACTGCAAGCAATTTCATCTTTGCCCTTCTTTGTTAACTCTCGTTTTGAGCAATTAAGTATAAAAAAATTAAGCCAATTATACGCTACTTATTACCATTCTCATCCCTTCCTTCTCATCTTCTGCTCATCTTTAAGGTATTACAATAGATAGCATTATAGTAACATATTCCATCTTAACCTGCTACTAGTTATCTTTATTCATACATTTACAAGTTTGGCGACAATTTTAATGATCGTGATTAAATAATACGATTTTTATATAATGCATCATATATATAGTTGAAAGTCCCTTCAAGTGTCAACCTTTTCTATGTATTGTGTATATTAATTTCTTAGATAGACAATGCAGTCAAATTTAACCACATCCAAGTAAATGGTAAACATCACACACTTCACAACAATGGTTGAAGATGAGTGTTTTACTTCTTTGTTTCGATTTTACCACCACTCACTATGTGTGTATTTGCTATTTACATGGATGCGGCAGACAATCTTTCATATCTTGACTTGCATTTTCGTCAATGTCATCAAGGTCTTGTTGTCTCTTGTCTACTTTTTCTTTCCCTCTCTCTTCTCCCTTCGCTTTTTACGAAAGATTACCAGAAAATGAAGAAAAAGAATCATCCTTTCTGGTAGAGGACCCACCGTGTACTTTTTCTACGTAGGTACATACATAAAAGCTTTGAGCATGTGATACTCCATATTTATCATTGTCATAATATACTCACATAATTAAATTGATATAATAGTTACTAATGTCAAGTCCAGGATATTTTTTTTTTGCAATGGGCCATTCCATTGTGTTTTGTGTGAGTGTATCTAATACGCACATGTGCGCTCACTTAATTTGAAGAATCCTATAATATTTTCTCTCTCTTTCTCTCTCTCTCTCTGATAAAAAATAGTCAAAATAATAAGGCTTCACTCACATTGAATCGCTTCACATTTAACAGTTGGCTAACCAAAGGAAATGGAAATCATCTCTTTCCTTGTTGGAAAATTGTAAGCGTGCAAAGAGCCACAGGTTGAAGTTAAAACTAAAAGTACTATGCTATTATATAACTTTGTAGAAGGTAGAGATACCTACTTTTATACCTGTCATACTTATTACGTATGTACCTATGTGAGACGCTCTTATTTGAGATGTAGGATTGCGCACATAATTATTATCCTTTTGTGATAATAGATAATTCTCTGTACTCCACATACATATTTTGATGAATCATGTAAGTAATGTACATAGTACACAGTACATTCCATATGTGTACAGTACGAGAAAACCCCTAAAAAAATATTAAAACAAGCCGGATTCGCACTTGAAAAACTTGGAAAGGGAAATTTTATAGGCACAGTCAGCAGATGAGCAGAGTATTTTCCTTTCTTTCCAAATTCCAAGTATGTAATACTTTGAAGTTCTAAGAATATAGAACTAGATTATAGATAGATATTAAGTATTGTACACTGTACACACTGCACGCATTGTTTTGTTTACTCGTTATACACACATATATATTATATGCGCTTGTGTCGACAATTAAAACACACGTGTATGCTTATATGTACATACACATCACTCATTTTTCGAAGAACGCAAACTACAGGGAAATTTTCACGTGGTAAAATCTCGCTTCGGAATACTTTGAGTGTACTTACATTATGAATCATACTCATTATGAATCTTGAATAACACAACATGTATTGTGATGCTACAGATGCCAAAGTTCTTATCTCTACTCATAAATAATAATCGATAAAGTCATAGGACGGGGAAGTAACACACGCGATTCTATGAAACTGACCATTTGTATTCAGAGTCGAGCAAACCTATGTCACTTTTGCTATCACTTATTTTTAGTTGCACATATGCAGCACTGTTGGCGTCAGTTATCAATTATCAATCAGTGTAAAAAGTCAAAAAGGTTCTTTTCCTATTTTCTAGTTTGCTTTGGCAAAGAAGACAAAGAGTCATAGATAAAGTACTAAATACATACTACGCCAGACCAGACGTCACACAAGTAGATAGATAGGTATTACATGTATTCATTACTTTACAGTGGTGCTTGCTTTGCTAGTACATTATACATTATGTATCTGCAGAGTGCAAGAAATTGAAAAGAATGTAAATCATGAAATACGTAAAAAAACAATAATATCTCCCCAAATCTCTCTCGTAAATACTCCCTAACGTTCAGTATACACGTAATACATAATATGTATGTACATTCATCTAGGTTTTTTCTGCATGTGACAAAACCATTCTGTAGAAAAATTGCATAGCGTGAGAACTTGCAAGTTTCGAATTATTATCACAGTTCCATTCTATCTCTCTTTGTTTAGTTAATTTTATTACCTGTTGAATGCGTGTATAATGTGTACAGTATATAGTACATGTGGCTATTTTTACTTCATATATTATTACTCCATTTTAGGATTACCATTACCTACATGCTATACCGAATATAAATAAATAATTATTATTGCCTACTGTGTTATGCATTATTATTATTATGACTTGAAGTTTGTCGTCTGAAATATATTATATATATTATCATATTGTTTGAACAGAGCAGACTGCGTTTGCTTTAGTTAAATACTGTGCCATAAACAACATTATAATGGGCATTACTTCAATAAAATATCTGTATTACTGTGTCAGGTATACGATACAGTGTAGCCATATCATAATATTTTATAGTTCCTCTCTAGACTGTAAAAATAAAATCGTGTAAACATGTATACTAGTATTAGTACTACTTTGGTATGACACTTTTCACACAATTCGAATCTCAGTCTCTGAAAGAAAAGGGAAGAGAAACTCAGTGAGATTTTAATTGTATCAAATCTAATCATGGTTGCTCATCTAGAGTAATTAACATGTTATCATAATATGCACATAAACACAATAACGTAATAATAGGACTCCACCGCAGGTGATCAATTTAATGTACGTAGGAAAATACTTCAATTTTGAGTAGATTGTATGATCATAATAATATGTAGATGACGATTTTTTGCACAAGTTGCCATGGAAAGATTTACTCATGTCCAAAAAATTTCCCACACTTAAGCTTACTTTTCTCATCGGGTAAACCACTAATATTTTGTATTTTGTATACATAATAAATAATAATGATTCAGTATATTATATACTGCACCTGCCCCGCAGAATTGACTATTTTAGTTCACATTTTTTGGTTTTGCAAATTCCTGAATACTCTGTATACGTTAATACTTAACTATGTACTTATGTGTTTCTAGCTTTTTGGGGATAGAAAAGAGTTTTTTGACAACCTCTTAATCTTTTGACTCAATCGTTATTTCGCAATGTAATCGCCTACATACATAATATAATACATGCATCTCCTTGACCGTGTCACGTAGTCCGTAGCGGCGAAAAAGGATAGCGAAAAGAAGACCTTACCTCTTTTTTCCACTTGAAAAATTTTCTATCTTTCTGTCTTTCTCGCCTGCAAGTAGTTTAGACAGAAATATATTTCATTACAAATACATACATACTTCATTCTTATATAGCATGTATAATTCTGAAAATCTGTACGTGCGACCGTGCGTATATCAAACAACCACGAAACTTAAGTTTCTTTATAGTAATAATATATAGCTTATTTGTTATGATATAATATGAGCTGTATATATGTATTTATTATCGTACATTACTTTATAAAGTAATTAAACAATAGTATAAATACAAAAGTATGCATAAACCATTTATGATGAATGTTGATACGCAACTAATGAAAAATCATATAGTTTATAGTAAACAATACAGAATTTATATTATGACAGTCCCATTATACGCTTATATTTATATCATCTGGATATTCTGTATTATTACACATAATAGTATCATTTCATTTTGACAGTATTTATAAAAAACTTACGTACATTCCATGCAAATCTATTGACAATATTATACATAATTTTTATTTACTCTGTTGTTTGATTCTTGGGAAATCATGATACACACGTAGGTAATGCGTACGTACACAGTTAATGTTTATAAAATACTTAGGTAAAATTATATGTTCAATAATACAATATACTAACAATAAACATAGATTACTGTTAAATATACATACTCAAACACACACTTTGATTTTTTCCCCTATAGTACTTTTGTTAGAGCATTGTATTTGCAAGTATACCAATAAATAATTTATATTTCTGCTTCACTTATCTTTTAAAAGCAGTTAGACAATAATACATGAGTCAACAATAGCTCATTTTTTTGTTGTTACATTCATTGAGTGTCTTACTGTCTCATCTTTTCTTATAAAATAATTATTTGAGTAACGTGGAACGACTTTTCATATCTCTTTTGTTCTTTTTGAACTTGGAAAAACGGCGACTTTTTTGGTATAATATTGTGTGCTTTTTATGACTAAAATGGGAAAAATATGTATTTTTATTGACTGTAAAATATACTTATAATAATAATTTCTACCCCAAAATAAATATTATTGATTATCTACCTTTGATTTTAAAATTAAAGGAACGGTCTAGCTTTTCTCCCAATAACAATTTTATGTAACGACATCGTTCATAGTCTAGAATACTTACAATACACTCACTAAACATAACAAAATATTACCGTGTATATTAAATCCTAAAAGTTTCATAATACAACTGGGTCATAATATTATGAAGTAAAAACGCTAATAAATCTAATAGATGCTTATCGATTGTTGTAGTAAATCAGAAAAAATCAGAATTATTATTAGCTAACAATAATATTGATAATAATAATCAGTTTTAAAGATTCTCCTCTTTCGGAGATCCTCCCTTATCAGCTCCCTCTCCGGGTGGAGGAGGTAAATTGGGTAATTTTGTCAGAGGAACGACTGTTGTTGCTGCAGATGGGCCTGGACCACTCATATTGGCATCCCAAGACTTTTTATACAGGTAATATAATAATAATTAGTATAACTTTATTATAAAAAGTTATTTTTTGTAATTACTATTTAGAACACAAAATTGGTTTGAAATAAAACAAAATGTGGTGTATGTGTATATCAATGCAAATAAAAAATATCTGTTTTATTAATCAGTATTAAGTAGTATCATGCCAGAAACTTTTTGAAATCAGTATCATATAGTTGTACTATAAATAAATGAGATTATCATATGCCACTTACAGAATCCATCCACTGCTGATCTTCGTAATCATCTCGATAATATTGAGGTGGGGGATTACTAAAATTAAAATCTCCTGCGCCGCCATAATCAGGTGGTGGAAATCTGTAAACAGAAAACGTAAAAAGGGCCAAAATTATTTAAATGTTTTTGTTTTTTTTTTGCATTCTTTAGGTATACTAACAGATATTATGATTCAGCATGTATACACTCCAAAATTTATCTTGTATAAAAAGCCACTTATGTAATCATTTTGATTTTATTATTATGCTTACGATGGAGGTGGAAAGGGAGGTGGGACGCTCATATCAAACGGTGGTGCAATTGGAGGCATGTCAAAAGCTTTTCTGCTGTATTCTCGTCTATCTGCCGTCATTACCTATTTGGATTATAGAAAATAGTAATTTTGTCTTTTAAAATGTTAATAATATCAATAATTTTTTCTCTGCGATAAAAAATGTCATATTGAAATTTCGAAAATCTCAAAATGCTTATAATATTTTAAAACGACAAAATATCAGCAAATGTTTAATACCTGAATAGTATTTTCCCTAGTTTCTTCTCGTATCCTTTGTATTCTTTGAGGCTCTTTCGGGCCTGTGTCATGCCTACCGAATTTTTTAGGAAAGATGATATTGGGAGGTCCGCCGTACTTGTCACTACCTACTGTTGGAATCGATGTTACTACTGGCCCTTGATGTTGATGCTAAATTAAAAATAAACGATTTAAATTATACTTTAAGAGCAGCATTCATCAGGATTTGTGCGTGATTGTATTGTAAGCGACTTCAAAGTGAAAAATACGTTCACCTTCTTCCTGTTAACTTAAGTATGTAATACATATATGTCTTAAATATGAGTATACCGTATTATATACCGTATATAATACACTCATATTTAGGACATATTACAACACAAACTATGAGACATTTATAATCAACAATGTATTGCATATTATTGTTTATAATTATTTCTGTTTTATAACAAAAACAGAAAGTACAAACTGACTTTTCTTTCTCCTCTTTCTGGCACCGGTAAAGCATTTCCAGATTCATAGCGAAGTCTCTTTTGACGATCACAATATGCTCTCCAAGTCTCTTCGGTGAAACCGTAGTTAAAATAATCTGTAATATCCGCACCAGGCTTCCTCCAAGGTTTTTCTTCAATACTATCCAAACTAAAATCTTGAGCTGGAACTCCATTTATTGTCCCACTCGATTCAAAATCTTCAACAGAAAATTTTCCCTAAAATATAGAAAGCTCATCGTTTACAATGATCGTTTTTTGAAAATAATAGTAAAGGTTAATTTAGCACATTTATATCCAAACAGTAAAAATGTGTATACTCTTGCCTTTTTATCTGGTGGGGGTCCCGGAGGTCTTTTTGCACTTGAAAAAGTACTGGGGGCAGTGGGTGCAGCTTTGATATCACCAATAACAACATTTACTCCATCATCATCGTCATCTGAATCTTCCTCTTCATCCTCCTCTTCCTCACCTTCTTCCTCTTCTTCTCCTTCCTGAAAGCATAGTAAGTATTAAGTAATTATTATAACATTATGATTAAGTATAATTCATCAGGAAACAGTGGTACAAAAACATAAATAAAGGTTTTGGATTTGAAACAAACGAAAAATATAAAATGATGCATTAAATCCATTGACAATTAATTGAATATTGTTTTAAATCGCACTCTACACTGTAAGACTGTAAGAGCATCTGGCATTTTTTTACTTTATTTTGTATTGTGGCATTTCATATTTATTTACAAGAGCATATTATACTTACTTGCTTACCGAGCTTATTATTATACATTATACATATTGTTATGTAAGAAGATGTAATAGTATGTGTAATGTGTAATGCATAGCGTAAAAGTTACAATACACTTTTACTTAAGTATTAAATAAGTAAATGTGTTATATAATAAAATACAAGTAATTACTTATGGATATTATAGTCTAGATTATACTATTGATAAGTCATTCTATCATTATCATCAAAAATCAATAAGTCAAATACGTAACAAAAATTAATTAATTTACATCATTGCCGCCTTGTCCCGCTTCTTCTGTTCCCTCTTTTGTTCCATCATCCATAGGTACTTGAAGTGCTGAGAGAGATTCTAAAGTCCCATCCGTGTTATTATTTTCTACACCACCACTTTCTCCATCACCAGCCTCCCCACTTCCGACATCCTCCGACTCAATACCAGAAGATATGACATTGTCACCAAATTCTTGTTGAAGTCCTTCGCCCGGCTCCACTTTTACACTTTCACCATATAACCACTCTTCTTCCTGTAAATCATCTGCCATTTTAAACGTACAATCCTGATCTTATTTTTTGGAACAACAAGGAAAACACTCCGGCTGCACTAAACACAAGGTAATAGATTGAAACTAAACACAACCAACACTGCTTGTCAAGTTCAATATATCAAATTAGTCGTAGTTAATTCTGTACATTAACATAATGTGAGAGTTTTTATTTTTCTTTAAATAAAATTCTTTTCTTAATTTTTGTGTGTTCGACCAAAAGGTCTTGTACTTGAATTCGGCGGGGTTGGAATCTTTTTTTGATGATGATGATTTTAATGTAAAAGAATAGACTATACTCGGTTAATTATTAAGAATTGAATATAATATATAATTGACATTAAGTAAGTACTAACAAATGCAAACTATAATTTGTTATTTGAAATCTGACAGCGGTAGATTATCCAAGTCATTTTTGGCTAATTTGTGGTCGTGCATGATATAAGATATAAGTATGTATGTAGTATGTATTATGTGGATGAGCAAGATGCAAGAGTGACGTTCCAACAAAGTATTCATGGAATGCTTGCTTGCGAATGCACGGAATGGTTTTTTAAAAGCATACTTACTTATTATGTGACAAGGAATTATTGTTTTTTTCTACATCATTCTCAAGACCAAAGTTTTTTAATTAAAATTAACATTATATTTAGTGAATTACACTATCTGACATTCTATTTGTACTTTCAAATGAGCTTGTTATAATAACATCATTTTTATCAGTCAACATAGTACCATCAATAACCAATAACTGTATAGCTTTTATACACTCAACAGTTTGTAGGATTAGTATTTCCGGCAACGTTTTTTTGTGTATTATTTTGAAGTATAAAGTAAAAGATATTATTGTAAAAAAATATAAATTACAATATTTTTGAAAGGATTGAAACTTCATAAAAATCTCTTTTATATACATGGTTACAGTTGACAGTACCTCTGTGGATCTTACTCATACAAGAGTTTTCAACATGGCTGAAGAGATGATGGACGTAGACGTCGCTTCTGACTCCTTCAAAACACCGTCAATGTCTAAAGAAATGGAAAATGGGCGCAGGGAAAGTGATTCAGCCAAGTCAAGTTCATCGAGAGGCAAAAAACCCGGAAAAAGAAAGGGTGCTAAACCTGGGCCAAAGCCAGGTAGTAAAAAGAAAGTGCCCAAAAAAGCTAAAACTACACATTATACAGAAATTCAAAAACATGAAGAACAAGAGGAAGAGTGGGCTGTTGAAAGGATTCTTGACAAAAGAACTGAAAATGGTGCTATCAAATATTTTATTAAATGGGAACACTGGCCTGAGTAAGTATACTTTATATATTATGTATGTGTATAATTCGTAGAATTCACTATTCCTCTATAAATATACTAGCTACCTTGAAATAATATATTATGTATCTTAAATATTAATATAAAATACCCGAGACCATTTATTCATGTTTTTCTTCTGTATGTACATCTTCACATTCGTACTAGTTACTGCTGATTCTCAGCTAGGGAAATTTTTACAATGTATATAGTATATACATCGTACCTACAAAAGTTATATACTACACCAAATAAATATTCTCGGGTGTACCCATAATATACAAGGTATTATATGAAATAATATATCAGGCTCATTTTATTTCTTCTTTTTTTTGAAATGTAGTCAATATAATACATGGGAACCAGAAGAAAATTTAGGGAATTGTAACTACTTAGTGGCCGAATATGAAGCTAGATTAGCAGCTGCTGCAGAAGAGAAACGTTTAGCAAAATTATCCATAAGCTCTAAAAAATCTAAAAAACTTACTTCAACGGCTGCAGTTTCAACGCCACTAAGAAACGGAAATGGAGTCCAATCTTATAAATTGAACGAGTCTCATACCGACTATCCGGAGTCAGACGTTTCCAGTTGTGATTCTGATATTGATGATGTGCCTCTTGTACGGGTATAATTTCTATTTATAATTTCTAGCAAGCATAGTATTAATGTAGTGTAAAAAACTATTGTTGTATTAGTACGTATACTACTATTACCATGTTTTCCTACATAATAATAATATTGTTGTGTACTAAAACTATGATGATTTGCTAAATAGAATTACAGTATACTGATAAACTGTCCTGAGGGGAAGACTGTTGCTAAAATTCATGCTGTCACCGTCGTTGATGGTTTCTTATCACATCTAGTTCAATGGAATGAAAAGGAACGTTCAAAAAGTCATTTAACTAATGGGCATCAACGTGAAAGACTACCTCAATCAACCGAAAAGAATACCAATGTCGTCCGAGCTCGTGCCATGAATGAGAAATTTCCTCAGGAGGTTATAAAGTTTTACCAAGAGCATGTTAAGTTTAATGTCGGCTTAACCTCAAAAGAAGAAGAAGCCAAGAAGGCCGCCCAAGCATTACTAAAGGCCAAAGAACGAGAAGCCGCCAGCTCAGTTATGACTTCGAATGCCAATCTTGATGATGACAAAGATGATGCAGAGAAGGAAATTCTAAGAAGTAACCGGAAAAACGATAAGTTTGATGCTAATGTTTCGGATTTAAGTTCGACTTCGGAATCAGAGGTGGATGATGATACAGACACTACTGATGAAGAGGGTGGCTAAAACTGCGGGACAAGTATAACATTTTACAGGTCTTACAATACAAGAGTCAGGTTTTCGTTTT